>RJWM01029418.1:0-24423 GCA_004363535.1 Dasyprocta punctata
TTTGGACTCAGCAACACACAAAACAGAGAAACACAATGAAACTGAAGGCAAATTTTAGCGATTTCAAGGATCTCCAGGAAAATGGAATTCAGAAGGGCCAATAGTGTGGATCCAGCTACATCTCAGGAGATGGCATACTCTGGAAGGTGTTCTCACCCTGGGCTGGAAACAACAGGTGCCCCTGGGACAGGATGAGAAGCAGGAACCCTCATTCATGAAACCAGTGTGCAGCAGTGATGATGATGGCCCAGGTGAGGTGCAGAGCTGGGTGTGAGGGAGTGGTGATTTAGCTGCCCAGGATGACAGGGACAATGATTTCCTTGGACTAGACTGAGGGAAATGTGTGACATCTGTGTGTGAGGACCTCACCTCAGCTCTCCCTTCAAGAAGTGTGCATTTGTGTGGATTGTGTATTTCAAAAAATTTCCTTCTCTTCAATGTACACTTGCTTCACAGACTGCCATAACAATAAGAATAATATTATTAAGCATAGAGGAATATCCGACTATTTTATGAAAATTTAGGAAAAGATACAGGACTAATCAATACAGAATGAACTGACATAAAGTAAAAATACATAAAGGCAGAGATTGGAGAATCTGTCTAGGAAACAGAAATTAATATTGTGAAACAGAATCATTTTATCTTTTTTTATTTAACAGAAAAGATATAAGAAAGACAAAAAGCAAAAGAGACAAACAAATGACTAGAGAAAATGCACAACAATAGCATTATAGGTTTACAAAACAGGATGATAGAAACTTGACAATGGTTGCAATATTGTGTATCGTTACCTTCAGAATGGTTGTTTACATTAACAGATATACACATGTAAAATTGATCCAATCATATGAGTATTAACCGTTCTTTCTCAATAACTGATACATTCAGCAGTATGTTCATTTTAGTTATCTTATGCATACATATATAAAGATTTATATAAATTTTCTTTTCCCTTCCCTCTTTCCCCCTTTTCCCTTCCCAATTACTTTTGCTCTTTGAGCAGTTTTTTAGCCTTACATAGTATTTATTGTAGATTTTGGATCATATATACTTTTTCAGGTTCTTACACTAGGGAGACAATATGGTATTTACACATGTGGGTTTGATTTATCTCACTTGTAAGTATGGGCTCAAGTCGTGTCTATTTACTTATAAAAGTCTCAATGCGATCTTTCTTAATAGCTGAGTAGTACTCCATTGTATAAAAATACCACATCTTTTTTATCCAGTCTTTGATTGATGGGCACTTGGGTTGTTTCCAAGATCTGGCTATTACAAGTTGGGTTGCTATAAACATGGTTGCTGTAGTATGATGTTTTCTATTCTTCTGTGAAAATGCCCAGAAGTGGGATAGCTGGGTCAAATGGGATCTCTAATCCTAGCTTCTTGAGGAATCTCCACACCGATTTCCACAGTGGTTGCACCAGCCTACACTCCCACCAACAGTAGAGAAGAGTTCCTTTTTCCGCACAGCTCCTCCAGCGTTTGTTATTGGTTGATTTCTTGATCTTGGCCATTCTTTCTGGGGTGAGATGGAATCTCAGTGTTGTTTTAATTTGCATTTCCCAAATGACAACTGATGTTGAACATTTTTTCATATATTTATTTTCCATTTGTATTTCTTCCTCTGAGAAGTGTGCATTCATCTCAGATGCCCATTTTTGGATTGGGTCCTTGAATTTTAGGGGCCTGGTTTTTTTAATTCTTTATACATTTTTAATTCTTTATATGTCTCTCCTTTGTGTGAGGGACAGTTGACTAAGATATTTTCCCAATTCGTGGATTTTCTTTTCACTCTGTTGGAGATTTCTTTTGATATGAAAAAACTTTTTAATATGACAAGATTCCAATTGTTGATTCGGGGAAGTATTTCCCATGCAGTATGATTTTGGTTCATGAATTCTCTGCCTACTCCTATGTTGTCAAGATTTTTACTTACTTTGTCTTCTAGCAGATTTAGTGTCTCTGTCTTAATATTCAGATCTTTGATCTATTTTGAGTTTAGTTTACTGAATGGTGATAGACGTCGATCTAGTTTTAGATTACGGCATATGGAAGCCCAGTTTTTTCAGCACCACTTATTAAAAAGGCTCTTTTTCTTCCAATATACATGTTTGGCCTCTTTGTCAAGGATGAGGTGGCTAAGTGTGTTTGTAGTTGTGGATGTATCCTCTAATGTATTCCACTGACCTTCAGGTCTCTTTTGATTCCAGTGCCATACTGATTTTATCACAGTAGCTTTGTAATATAGTTTCAAGTCAGGGATTATGATGCCTCCTGTCTTGCCTTTGTTGCCCAGAATTGCCTTTGATGTTCTAGGTCTCTTCTGGTTCCAGATGAATTTCAGGGATGATTTCCCCAGCTCTGTGATGTATACGAGTGTTATTTTGATTGGGATTGCATTAAATATGTAAAACAATTTGGGGAGATTGTTCATTTTCACAATGTTTATTCTTCCTACCCATGAACAGGAAACATCTTTCCATTTTCTGAAATCCTCTTCAATTTCCTTTTTCAGAATAATGTAATTTTCACTCTATAGATCTTTTACTTTCTTTGTTAGATTGATTCCTAAGTATTTTCTTTTTTCAATGCTATTGTGAAGGATGTGGCTTCCCTTATTTCTCTCTCAGTGAATTTGTTGTTTGTGTACAGGAATGCTGTTGACTTTTGAGTGTTGACCTTGCATCCAACAACATTACTGAATTTGGTTATTACATCTAGAAGTCTTTCAGTTGATTTTTGGGGGTCTTCTATGTAGAGTATCATATCATCTGCAAATAATGATAATCCAACTTCTTCCTTCCCTATCCTTATTCCCTTTATTTCTTTCTCTTGTCTAATTGCTCTGGCTAATATTTCCAGAACTATATTGAATAGGAGTGGTGATAAGGAACATCCTTGTTTTGTTCCTGATTTTAGGTTGAAAGTTTTCAGTTTTTCTCCATTTAGTAAGATGTTGGCTGTTGGTTTGTGATATATGGCTTTTACCAGGTTGAGGTAGAGACCATCTATTCCGATTTTCTGTAGGGCTTTTATCATGAATGAGTGTTGGACTTTGTCAAAAGCTTTTTCTGCATATATTGAGATGATCATGTGGTTCTTGTCCTTGGCTCTGTTGATATGGTATACTACATTTATTGAGTTGCATATGTTGAAGCATCCCTGAATTCCTGGGATAAATCCCACTTGATCATGGTGTATAATCTTACTGATGACTTGTTGTATTCTATTTGCCAGTGTTTTATTGAGGACTTTTGCATCTATGTTCATTACGGAGATTGGGCTGTAATTTTCTTTTTTGGTTGGGTCTTTCTCTGATTTTGGTATTAGGGTAATACTTGCTTCCAGGAATGAGTTAAGGAGACTTGCTTCCCTTTTAATTTCATTCAATTTTGTTTTTTGGTTGGGTCTTTCTCTGGTTTTGGTATTAGGGTAATACTTGCTTCCAGGAATGAGTTAAGGAGACTTGCTTCCCTTTTAATTTCATTCAAGAGTTTGAGGAGTGTTGGCATTAAGTCTTCTCTAAATTACTTGTAGAATCCAGCTGTGATTCCATCAGGACCTGGACTATTCTTTGTTGGTAGGGTCCTAATTACATTTTCAATTTCATTAGCTGAAATTGGGTTATTCAGCAGGTTTACACCTTCTTCACTCAGCTTTGGTAATTCCTATGTTTATAGAAATCTGTCTATTTCTTCTGTGTTATTGAAACTATAGGAGCAAAGGTTTTTTGAAGTCGGTATTGATGATCTTGCGTATTTCTTTTTTTTTTTTTTTTTTTTTTTTTTTTTTTTTTTTTTTTTTTGCAGCACCAGGGATTGAACTCACAGCCTCGCGCCTGCCAGGGCAGGCGCTTAAGCCACTGAGCCAAACTCCTGGCCCTGGTTTTTTGAGGCAGGGTCGCACTATGTAGCTCAGGCCGGCCTTGGGCCGCGTTGTAGCCCAAGCCGGCCTCGAACTCACAACGCTCCGCCTACCTCAGCCTCCCGAGTGCTGGGATTAAAGGCGTGCGCCACCACGCCCGGCTTGATCTTGCGTATTTCTAAGGTATGTAGTAATTTCACACTTTTCATTTCTCATTGCATGGATTTGAGTTTTTTCTTTTCTCTTTTTGATAAGGTTGGCTAGGGGGATTATCAATTTTATTTATTCTTTCAAAGAACCAACTCTTAGATTTGTTAATTCTTTGTATTGTTTCCTTAGTTTCAATTGCATTCATTTCTGCTCTGATCTTTATAATTTCCTCCCTTCTTTGGACTTTGGACTTGACTTGCTCTTCTTTTTTCTAGAAGCTTGAGGTGCAGCATTAGGTAGTTTATGTGTGTTCTTTCCATTTTTCTGATGTGGGAGTTTAGTGCTATAAATTGCCCTCTGAAGACTGCTTTCATTGTATCCCACAGGTTCTGGTAATTTGTATTTTCATTTTTGTTTGATTGTAGATATTTTTTAATTTTTACTTTAATTTCTTCTGTGTGTTATTGACTGTTTAGGAGAGTATTATTTAACTTCCATGTGTTTATGGGGTTCTTGTGGGTTTTTTGTCATTAATTTCCAATTGTATTGCACCATGGTCAGATAATATGCATGGAATTATTTCAACACCTTTACATTTACCTAAGCATGTTCTGTGGGCTAGTATATGATCTATTTTAGAGAATGACCCATGTGGAGCTGAGAAGAATGTGTATTCTGATGTTTTTGGTTGGAAAACTTGGTACACATCTACTAGGCCCATTTGTTCACAAGTTTGATTCAGTTCTGTTATTTCTTTGCTGATTTTTTGCTTGGTTGATCTGTCTCTCTGTGATACTGGGGAGTTAAGGTCCTCGTCATAACTGTATTATTGTTTATTTGGTTTTTCATGTCTATTAAGATTTGTCTTACATCGCTTGGTGCTCCCATATTTGGTGCATATATATATTCAAGATCATAATCTCTTCTTCGTGAAGCTCTCCCCTAATGAGTATGTAGTTATCATCTTTATCTCTTTTGATCATTATTGCTTTGAAATTCACATTGTCTGCAAACAAAATAGCTACCCCTGCTTTTTTCTGGGTTCCTGTTGCATGGAGTACTGTTTTTCATCCTTGGTGATTTTTACTCTGTGAGTTTCCTTTTGAGTGAAATGTGTTTCTTGTACACAGCATATTTTTGGTTTTTGTTTCTTAACCCACTCTGCCAGTCTGTTTCTTTTTATTGGTGAGTTGAGACTGTTTACATTGAGCGATGTAACTGAAATGTACGGACTCATCCCTGTCATGATATCACTCTGTTGTTGGTTTTCTACATTGTCTGTTTAATTGTTTGCCCTGCTTAGTGGTTTCCTTTTATTGTTGTTCTTAGGATTGTAGCTATTTTGTCTCTTTCTAGACTCTTCATAGTGTTAGGTTGGTGGCCATAAATTTCTTCAATTGTTTTTTGTCATGAAGGTATCTTATTTCTCCATCAATTTTCAAAGATAGTTTTGCAGGGTACATCAATCTGTGTTGAAAGTTGTTTTCTTTCAGGATTTGAAGTACTTCACTCCAAGCTCTTCTTGTCTTAAAGGATTATGTTGAGAATTCTGCCATGATTCTAATAGGCTTTCCTTCATAGGTGATCTGTTTCTTTTCTCTGACAGCTTTTAGTATTTTGTTCTTGTGCTGTATGTCTGATACCCTAACTACCATACGTCTGGGTGAAGATTTATTTTGGTTATGGTTAATTGGGGTTCTTTATGCCTCAACTATCTGTATATCAGATTTTCTTCCCATGTTTGGAAATTTTTCTGCTATTATTTCTGCAAAAATAGTCTTTGCAGGTCATTAGTATTGGCCCCTGCTTTTTCATTGATGCCTCTTAATCTTATGTTATTTCTCTTGGGGTCATCTTGCAGCTGAATTGTTGTTTCCTGGTTCCTTGTTATTTTTAAGAGATCTTTTCTTTCATGATCCTAAGCTTCCATGCTGTCTTCAAGGTCTGTGATTCTATCTTCAGCTTCATTCAAGCAGTTTTGCCAACTTTCCATGGAATTTTTCATTTCCTGAATTTCCCTTTGAATCTGTTTCATGCATTCTATTTGTATTTTATATTATTCATTCAAATTTTCCATCATTTTCTTATGTTCTTCTATTTTTTATCTTGATCTTCTTTAGATACACACAGAATTTCTTTCATAATGATTGTCATTTCATTTTTTAGCTGAGAGATTATTTCTGATTTGAGTCTCTCTATAGCTTCATGGAGTTGTTTCTTTACTGCATTTGCTAACATTTCAGAAAGTTCAGTTGTGTGTGACTCCCAGTGTCTTCCATTTCAGTGTCTCTTGGGTTCGCTCTCGGTGGGCTGGGGGATTGAGACTGCCTCTTGGTCTTTTGTTTTGTCCTTTTCTTCTGGGACTTCTGTGGCTGGGCAGGCAGCCTCCCGATGGATTGCACTGGAACACTGTGCTGGGTAGAGCTTCAGTCCTCCAATATCCCTGTGGCTAGCTGGGGCACACTCCCAGATTATGGCACTGGACCCTCATGTTCTGTGGTCTGTGAGGCTGGCCATGTGTTCCCCTGATGCACTTTGTTGGGTTGCTCTGGAATGCTGGGCTGGACAAAGTTTGTATCCTCCCTGTAGCTAGCAGGGTCACAACCCTGGAGCTTGTTGCCAGAGCCTAGAACCTGGCTGCGTAGCATTCAGAACCCCCACAACCCAGGTGGCTACCAGAGCCGCAGCCCTGGAGTATGTCAATGGACCTTCAGCCTCACTGGGTGAGGGTTGGAACCTCCAGGACCCAGGTGACTAGACGGAGCACACTCTGGAGTGTGGCACCCACAGGACCGTGCATCTGGCTACCTGTACTTTGACTTTTATTGCTCTTATTAGAAAATCATATGAAAGAGACCTTGAAAATAATATGAATAAATAACAAAAACAGTCCTTGTATCTTGAATTCTTCATAAGTCACCTGAAGCCTGGGTATCTCGGGTCTCTTCCTGTGATGTTAAGACAGAGAGGAAACCCCAGAGACCCACAGGAAAGCCTCAATCCCCTGCTTCCTGCTCTGCACCTGCTTCAGGGAACCTGGTCTCAGTCAGTGGATCCCTATCGCCCCCTGCTGGTCATGAGCGCCCCTGCAGGGAGGTTTTTGTCCGGGCTCACAGTGACATTCCCTCACTGTGGTTCTAGCACAGTAATACACTGCAGTGTCCTCTGTTTTTGGGCTGTTCATTTGCAGATACAGCGTGTTCTTGCTGTTGTCTCTGGAGATGGTGAATCGGCCCTTCACGGAGTCTGCGTACTTCGTATCACCACTACTTTCACTGATCCATGAGATCCACTCCAGGCCCTTCCCTGGAGCCTGGCGGATCCAGTGCATGTAGTAACTACTGAAGCGGAATCCCGAGGCCACGCAAGAGAGTCTCAGGGACCCCGCAGGCTGCACCAAGCCTCCCCCGGACTCCACCAGCTGCTCCTCAGCCTCGACACCTGCAAACACAGTGACATCTTGCTCAGAAAAATATTACACACGTCCTGTATTTATCGTACGCATGTCTATTCGCACACTCACTATCACTTGTTTTTCATCAATTACCTTTTAAAATAAAAAGGAGGAGAACCCAGCTCATTGTAAACTCCATGGTGATCCTCCTGTGCTCAGTCCTGATCAGTGAGAGTGGAAACACCTGAACTTCTAGGGCTGGGCTCCTCTGCAGAGCTGCAGAATGTGGGCTCGGCTGATTTTTATCAGCAGAGGGAGGCCTTATTTGCATGGCCAGTTCTATTGAGGAAGCTTCAGCGAGCGAAGGGTTCAAAGCACATGAAAGTGTTTTGAGAGGTGTTCGGAATCTCCCTAATAGTACAGAACACATGGTCTCCTTCTATGTGTCTGTGTAGTGATAAACACATAACCTCAACTGTTTTACTTCCTCTGTATGTAATTAATGGATTTGATAATTTCTTAGGTTTGCAAATGTGAACTTAGAGTGAAAAGCATAATGATCTATGAGATGTTAGGTATATTTTAGAAAACTTCTGCGTATTTGATCCTACAATCCTTTCCACAGTTCTCAAGTGCTGATAGAGCAGTTCCAAGACAGAGTGGTCATGATTCACGGTGTTTGCCAAAGGTCTTCTACTCAGAGAACATGACAGGATTTTTCTGTGTTGCATTATATTCATGAATGACTAGACAAGCAGTATCTTTTTCAAACACATGTTCAAGAATCTGGTGTCTCATTTTCTTACCTCTGTATTGAACTTTCCACAGTAAATTACCTATTACAAATATGTATTAATATTAATGATAGATAAATGAGATGCTTTTTGACACAAACATACAACTTGGTAATACTAACAAAACCATGCCCATTGTCAAGATATGCAATGGACCAGTATCCCTAAGTTCTCCTGTTGTGTTCCATAAAGTCTTCTTCTTTATTGTAGATTTTTCAAAAGTGAAAGATGACTGCATGAGACTGTCCATTGTCTTGGTGACAAAATTAGCACTCTAACTTTCTATGATGATCCTAAGCATTGTGTATTCCAAAGCATCTAAATTCTTAAGATTCTTTGTCTTCTTTTCAGCATATGCAAGTTCTTATTGCTATCCCACAGAAATTTATGTGAAAGAGATTTTTAAAATGAAGGTGTAAATGTAATCTATCAACCCCAAAGTCTGTTTTATTGCTTGGTGTCTGGAGAATTTAGATGTGAACTGGAGAGGATGCACTGTACTTTCTCCCCAGTATGTATGATGCTAAGATAGATGGGAAATTCAGATTGTGAAAGGCAGCCTACAGTCCTTAGCCTCCTTCTCTGCACATCCTGCTGGGCCACTCCTGGTTCTCAGCAGATCCCCAGGGTTCTTTCACTAGTCTAGAGCTTTCCCACCTGGTCCTGTGTGCCACCTCTTGACGTCAGGCAGCTACTTCTTCTTGGTGCTGAGCAGCTGCTGTTGGTCCAGAGCCCCCTCTACTGGTCCACACTACTCTGTAAACAGCTTTGTGCCAGGGCTCCCACTTACCTTCTCTCAGAAAATGCCTTGCATAGTACTGCACTATCGTGTTTTCCATGGATTCTGAGGTCAGTTGCACGGAGAACCAGTTCTTGGCTGTGTCCTTAGAGATGCTGAGGTGTCAAGGATGAATTACAAGTTGTGTCTCTGCTATAAATTATTTTGACAAATTCATTCAATTTCCTTCATGGTGAGTGAAGGATCCAGCTCCAGGGCCAGCATACCAGAGCTGGAGAAACCAGAGAATGTGCAGTTGGGAGAGGGGGACTGTGGAGATTCAGAGGGCCAGGTCCACTCTCCTGAGACAGGAGAGTGGGAGAACACAGTGAGTCCTGAGATCAGATGTAGCATCTCCACAACATCTTGTCTGAATTTTCCATAGCACACATCTTGGAGTCAACACCAGGAAGAGAAGGAACCTGAATTTTTCCAGGTTCCTGAAGAGTAACTTTACAAATTTTTGAGAACATCTTGAACATTGAGATACAAAAGAAATTAAGCCAGCATGAATTATGAATTTATCTCTTACCTCCCAAAGCATTTGCCTATGTGGTG
The DNA here is from genome assembly GCA_004363535.1 of Dasyprocta punctata. Lineage (NCBI taxonomy): Eukaryota > Metazoa > Chordata > Mammalia > Rodentia > Dasyproctidae > Dasyprocta > Dasyprocta punctata. Next base: position 9,545 of record RJWM01029418.1, read on the forward strand.
CATTCTTGTACATGAAGGTCACAAGGATACAGAGGATGTGCACCTTTTTGGGATTGCCTCTGTGTGAAAGACGTTGACTGAGCCCCCAAAGAACTCGGTGATGTCCCTGGAGTCCACTGCTCCAGGCCCAATCCTCCTACTCCAGGACAGGACATGTAATAGAAGAGCTGGTCAGGGTGCTGTCTAGGTTTACAGAAGAAGGATGGCTTTGTAAATATGAAAACTAGAACATAGGTCCCAGGAAAAACGGTGCTGTGAGGTTCATACAGCACGTGTGCATAGGTGCGTGTGCATAGTATACAAAATCAATTCACATTCTATGTACATATACACACATCAATTTTTGGGTCCTGGCTCAAATCCACTGTCATACTGCATTCTGTATTTGCTCAGATCATCATCACCATATTCTAGGGTTTTGAGGCCCTCAGTCAAATGATGTCATTTCATGGAATTTGGCAAAAAGTACCTTAGACAAAAAAAGTTTTCATAAATTTTATAGACTACTAGACTCATCTGATTGTACTTCTCTTTGTGGCTGTGAAATGGACTCAAAATAATGCATATTCATAGTTTTATATTAAGATACATTTATTTTCACCTCAAAGTTCCTTACACATTTTTTCTACCTCACAGTAGATGTTTACACTAGGGGAGTGTAATTTGTAGCCTGCTGAAATGCATGTTATTTTTTTAGTGATGCATTTTTTCTGTAACAAGGTGCGTTGCTCTGAGGACACCTGGAGCTGTCAACTTCCCACATGGCGGAGAACAATGCTGCACGTGAAACTCACAACTGAGCACAGAGCCTGCCGCTGAAAGGTTCTGAGCTCAGTGATGGAGATGGCACTGGTTTTCATGTGACATTCGTGCAGAGACGGGGTACAGTTCTTGTTTACTATTCTTGCATTGAAAGGCTTTCCAGTATGAAGCAGCGAGAACCCTTACGATTCCTTGCTACTGAGTTCCACAGCAAATGCCTCACAAGTTACCTAAGCTCACCTTGGAAAGATGGAATCTAACAGTGCCATTGATTAGATTTTCCTAAATAATTCCTGTGTGAGTTGATATCTTTATCAATTTTTCTCTGAGTCAGGAACCTGGGACTGAGAATTCTTGCATGAGTCATGATGGAGAGCAGAGCCCAGCTTCATCCCTCCTCACTGGGAGACCCTGAGCCCGGGGACTGCACATTCTGACCTCCAGTGTGAAGTGCGACAAATGCTGGATGCAGGTCTAATTCTGGATGTGACCTCTTCAGCAGGGAGGCATCACCACTGCCATGAGTGCAGTTTGTCTACTTTGGAGACAAAAAAAAGCCTTGGGAACCCTCAACTGTAATCCCACAAGAAATCTGCTCTGCTGGGCTAATGAGCCACACCTGTAACTGGGACAGGTCCCTGCCCTTCAGCACGGTGCCCTCTTTCTTGATGGAGTGATGTGTATCCACATTCTGGAAACTCTTTTATGTTCATCGTTTCTCATGAAGGGAAACTTTAATCCAGCATATTACAGTGGGTTCACATTATATTTTATTTTAAATTTTTATTTTTACTTGTACATATTTGCTGTACATACTGATTGCCTTCATCATGAGTAATTAGCACAAGTGCATAACACAGCTGGGTGTTTTATTCCCTTTTCCTGCCCTCCTCAAATCTAATAATAATCCGGTGGCCTGAATGCAGGTTACACTCAAGTGGACTACAGTAAGGACAAATAGATTAAAAGATTGCACATGCAACCTTACCTCCTGCATGGGACTGGACAAATGGGCAGAGATGTTCTGACTCTATGCAGACAGCAGCTGAACATTGACATCCATAAGTAGGAGAGTTTGTTACTTTCTGTGTGCTTCCTGGTTCTGATTGTTGATACTAAAAAAGTCTACCTCCCTGTCTGAGAACACATTTAGTATTATTGCTGCATCCAAAATTCTAATCTCTGTTCTAATTGCATGACACTGATGGACATATAGGAAGACATATATATTTTAACAGAGAGAAGAAAAAAATCATAGTTATGCAACTAATGATGTGGTAAAATTGTTATCCCAGGCTCTGATAAATCCATGAATGTTCAGGAAGGATTTGTTCACTAGGGTTAGGAAAGCACACGTTTTATTTGTGGATTTTATTGCTCACAGCAATTGCCTGTGTTCTGTGTCATGCTGTAGTTCTGGGAGGAAGAACCACAACATTAACGAATATTGACACATGAAGAACAAGAGTAAAGTTTGAGTGAAAAACCTGGAGGATATGAGTGATGACCAAGGTGATAACCAGGGACTGTGGTGTTGCTGGGTCTCATGCTTAGGCAGTGGGGATGGGTCAGCTGATGCAGCTTAATGTCCATTGTTCATTGATTATAAAAACTAAGGGTGGAAGGTAAATTTTATAAAACACATTTGAGAAGGAATCAGGCTCTTCACTACAGTTATGTCAAGAAAGCAAGGGCACAATGTATCTTAGTTACTTTTCTCTCATTGTTGAGACAAAATACCTGATGACCAAAATTATTGAAGAGAAGGTTTATTTCTTATACTTTTGGGAGTTTTAGTCCATATTTACCTGGCTGAAAGTGGCAAGGGGGCGTGGCAAGGCAGCCATTCGTGGCTACCTTAAACAGCAAGCGTGAGCGGTGCACAAGAGCCAAGACATGCCTTCTTCCTGCCCTTAAGCTCTTCACCCTTGGGTGGGTATAGCACTCACACCACCAATCCCAGCACCAGACAAGGAACTAATCAAGAATGCCAAATTCAGCCACGTCCATGATTACGTGAGGCTGGGGGGGAGCATATAAACTATAGTATTCCACCCCTGACCTCCCCAATATTCATGTACATCCTTTTACAAAAGATGTTTAGTCCGTCTCCAAGAGTTTCCAAAGTCCTAACAGTGTCAGTATTGCTGAAAAGTCCAAGTCCCAAGTCTCCTCTCAGATGGGAAGCAAACTCTTAGCTGCATGCCCCTGTACAAAGGAAAATGAAGTCAAACACTTCCAACATACCATGGCACAAGATAAGCGTTACTATTCCAAAAGTTACAAACAGGGGAATACAAAGTATTGGAACCAAAGAAAGTCCAAAGTCCAGCAGAGGAAACATTAAATCCTGGAGTTCCATGCTTAGCATCAGAAGCAATCTAGTTGAAAGGTTCAAAATGATTGAATGACTCTATCTACACAACACTTCCAGAGGTGTCAGTTCCCATAGCTTCTCTCTTAAGCTCATGCTGTTTGGTCTTTGCAGCTTTCCTTGGATGACCCATGCTCCTGGCTTTTCCAAACTCCTGGGGTCTCCACTGCACCTTTGGCTTCACAATCACAGCTTCACATACTGTCCTTTCGGGTGCACACTGCTTGGCCTCTCAGGCCTTCTGAAATTGGGGTGCAGGCTGCCTTAACTGCAGAACTCATGCACTCTCCATTCACCTAAAACCAGCACCATGTGGATGCTGCTGAGGTCTGCTGCCAGCTGGAGCAGTAGCCAGGCTTTCCTCTCTCTTGGCTGTATACATCGAGTGCCTGGAACGCTGAGGTCTCTGAACATGATTGTGAGAAACAGCTTCTCTATGCCACCACCACTCTGGAATCTGGTGTGGCCACCACCATTTTGGAACCTTATGTGGCCACAGTTGCCACTCTCGAATGTGGCGCTCTGTGGCTTTCTCCTGCGAGCAAAGTCTTTCATTTTTGCAGTTTTGAGGCTACAAAGCATAGAGACACACTGTCTCAGGATGCCCTCAAGCCATCTTCTTATTTCGTTGTTCTTTCTCAGCAATCGAGATCTGCTTAGTTCTATCTTTGTAGTCCACAGCTTTACTGGAGCTTCATTTCCGGCCAAACTGACAACATTTTAAATCATCCTGCTGGGCTCTTTGCTCTTGATTTGCAATGTAAATCTGGCTAAAAGCCCTCCAAAATTGCCATGCCACTGCCTCAATATTCGACTGCCTTGAAATTTCTTTTGCCAGATTGATCAGTCCACTGTCATTAATTACAGAATCAGGCAAACTCTCTGGACACAAGCAAAATGCAGGCAAACTTTCTGAAAGGCCATAACACACCTGGTCTGGCATCCAGCAACAAATGAGGTCCTTCTTCCCAGTAGAAACCTCTTAGGTCTGGTCTTTACTGGCAGGCTTTCTATCAGCCTTCTGGTCTCCTGAGCTCTGACCAGAATTTCACATGCAGAACAGCCTAAGCTGTTCCAGCTCCATGCATTCAGGAGACATCTCTGAACCTTTCCAAACTCTTTCCACAAGCCATTCCCAAAGGCCTTTGGACCACACGGTCAGGTACAGTCACAGGAATGACCCCATTCCTGGTACCAAATTCTGTTCTAGTTACTTTTCTCTCATTGTTGAGACAAAAAAATCTGATGCCCAAATTTAGAGGAGGAAAGGTTCATTTCTTGCAGTTTTGGGGGTTTCAGTCCGTATTTAACTGGCTCCAAGCAGCAAGGTGGTGTGACGAGGCAGCCATTCATGGCCACTGTAAACAGCAAGTGCAAACATCAAGCAAGGGCAAAGACATGACTTCTACCTACCCTTACACTGTATGCCAGCTCCACCTCTGGGTGGGTGTAGCACTCACAACACCAATCCCAGCATCAGACAACAAACCAATCACGAACACCAGACTCAGCCATGTCCATGATTACATGAAGTTGGGGGGCATCCGAATATGAACCATAGCACAGTGACACAGAGGAGTGGCACTGTTGCAGGTTAATATTCGGGTCAGATGTGTGCAGACAGATAAATACACAGGTGCTCCATGAGCCTCGTTTTTCCATTCTCCAGATTTCAGTGAAACACAGTTTAGAACATGAATGTAGATGAACTGTATCATGCCTGGTGTCTTTTAGTGATGATATTGGTAATTTTTAGGCAATACTAACCATATATTATGGGAAATTTGTAAGTAAAATGTGTCAGTTTTTGTTGTGGAAGAAACTGTGTTATAAATCATGTGATTGCATTTATTTAGGAGTTGCTATGAAAAAATGCACAGATTTTGTGGAAAAAAATTCAGGGTTTCTCTCTAAGGTTACGTCTTTGGGTCAGAATCCATCAGAAAAGCAAATATGAATTTCCAAGGGGAGGGAGTAACAGAGCCTGAGACCCTTAGGGCCCTGAGCAGGGTGTGGCAGGTGGTGGAGGCAGAGATTGCAAGTGCTGTCCTGTCTGCTCTGCTGTCTGTGGTGTCACTAAGTTCATTTCTCAGATCCACCTGGCTCTGCATCTCCTTTAAACCTAACACACTTCCTTCACACTGATGTGCATGACAATGAAGACTTCTGTGTTCTCTTTGATTTGCTGTCCCTGTGACCATCACAAGGAAACTGTAAGGTTTTGACTCATTTTCCACTCACATCTGCTGCTTACTGGAAGCTGGTGAATTTCATTTCAATTCTTTCTCCTGTGAACTATTTTGACATCTTCACATCATCCATGAAGAATAGATGGTGTTGTGTAGTTAGGAGAATACTTTTCCTCTGAGTAGGATAGTTTTCAGTTCCTGTACTCCCTGATTGTCTTCTCTCTGGTGCAGTATCTGTGTCCATTTCTCAGTGATCGGTCCTCCCTTTCCCCTGGCACAGCCTTGTGTGATTGTGTTAAATCTTCTCCTTGAGATCCTGGGAGCTTCTGGAAGTAACATGTGGGTTGTGGTTTCCCCAGCAGCAGGATTTAATCTCAACCTCATCCTCTCCTGTCCCCCACTCATCCTTCGTGTCCCCCTCAGTGCTCCCTCCACTGTGTGCCTGAGGCTCCTGCTGCATCAGAAAGCAGGGCTCAGCTGTGATTCTGGATTGTCTTGTGTCTCCAGGTTTCTTTGTGATCGCTAAACCCTCAATTTTATTTCTTTCAGGGGCCTGGAAACACATGGTGATGTTCACTTTTTCCACATTTTTATAGATTTGAATATGTGGGTGATAGTTTTCAATGGTTTTAGAGATTAGAACAAAGCAAGTAGCACCTGCATTGGCCAAATTTGAACTCTTCCTTGAGTCAGGGATCTAAGATCAATGATTGAAAATGATGTTTGCACAATCATCAGTGAACTAAATAACAGAAAGGAAGGAAGCAGAAGGAAATTCATGAAACATTTCAGCATTTTCAAGAATCTGCCAGTAACTGGAATTACAAAATCTAACAGAGAGGATCTACTCTATCTCAGGTGAGGTCTTTTTCTGGAAGATGCCGATGTCCTGGCAAAAAACAACAGGTGCACCTTGGACATCACATCAGAAACGTGAACTTGCAGTCCTTATACACAGGACGCATCAGTGAAGATGCTGGTCCACATGATGTGCAGAGCACACTGAGGTTGTTGAGGTGCATTTGTCTTCCCAGGATGAGTGTGAGGGTGAGGTACTTGGTCACATCCGAGAGATGGGGTCTGTGTGTGGGAATGTCAGCTCAGCTCCGCTTTTAGGAGCCATGTATGTGTGTGCAAATGATTTTTGCCATTCACTATGTAACTGATCTATGAAAATAGTAACCATAAGAGTGAGATTGCTAAGTTGGGAAGTACATTTGATAACTTTAGGAAAATCTACATATAAATATGTGACTGGTAATACAGAATTAAATAAAATGAAGAAAATATGTAATGGCAGACTTATGGGAATCTTAGTAAAAAACATGAGTTTTATGAAACTGGACATTTTAGCCTTATTATTCATTCTCCATTATGTTACTGATATATAGATTGACATGTGAGAGATGAGAAACAAAGAAATGGGTTTGGGGGGAGAGAGAGAGATATAAAAGAGGGAGAGAGAGGGAGAGGGAGAGAGAGAAAAAACTGTTATGGAAAATGGTTGCATGGTAATTGATAAATTTTACTTTTTCTAAGGTTCAGAAGAAAAGTACAGACCCACAGCCTGCTCAGCCTCCTTGGATTGGAAGAGCACAGCAAGGTAAAGAGATGTTTCTGGGAGTCCAGCCTGGCCACCCGTCTTTCTCCTTCCTGAGTACAGGGACCCTAATAGGGACCAGGTGTCCTGAGGTGCCCAAAATGAGGAGAGAGCTGTGTGTTCTCAGACCCCAGGAACAGAGCAAGGAAAGATTTAACTTCTTAACCCCCCCAAATATTTCTTAATGAGAGAGTCCTAATAATTCTGATTACATTAGCAGATTCAGTTGTAGATGATGATGACTTGAAACGAAAACAAATACTAACTTCACAAAATGTGCATGTTACTTCGAGGTGTGTACAAGTCAATTTGCCCACCAAGGAAACTCATCCAGAGATGAAAAAGTCAGTACTTCAATATGTACTTATGCAACTCAATTCAACAGAGAATGTTTGCTTGAACTTTGATTGCAGCTCATGCACTGCAGGTCTGCTCAGGTCCTATGATGTTAACACAGAAGGGAAACCTCAGAGGCCAACAGGAAGACCTCACCCCACTACTTCCTTCTCTGCACCTGCTCCTGGGGCCCTACCTGATTCTCCATGGACCACAACGCCCTCTGCTGAGCATGAGCGCCCGTGCCTGGAAGTTTGCATATGGCCCCACACTGATTTCTCCCTCACTGTGTCTCGCACAGTAATACACGGCCCAGTCCTTGGTTCTCAGGTTGTTGATTTGAGAGCACAGCGTGTTCTTGCCGTTTTCTCTGCAGACAGGGAATCAGTCCTTCACGGTGTCTGCATACTTTATGCTCTTATGAGTCTGACTGATGAGTGAGATCCACTCCAGCCCTTACCTTGGGGCCTGGTGGATCCAGTGCATCCGGTAATCACTGAAGGTGAATTCAGAGGCCACGCAGGAGAGTCTCACGGACCCCCCAGGCTGCATCAAGCATCCCCCGGACTCCACCAGTTGCACCTCAGCCTACACAAATGCGAACACAAAATGTCCTGTTCAGGAAACTGTCACACATGTTCACTGTTTATTCCACTCATGCCACTCACGCACTCAGTATCTCTTGTTTTTCATGAATTACCTTTTAAAACAACAAAGAGAAAAATTGAGCTCAGCACCAGCTCCATGGTGAGCCCTCTATATTCAGTTCTGATCACCAAGTGGGAACAGCTCTATAGTGGAAGCTTCAGAGAGGAAAGGTCCAAAGCACATGAATATTTTTGATAGGTGTTTGGATATATTCCTAATTCTATCAAAAACATGGTTTCTTCCTATGTGTCTGTGTAATGCTAAACACTTAACCTCATCTGCTTTTTTCACTATTTTATTTATATATAATTAATGGAATTGTCCATTTCATGTATTTGCAGATGTGTGTATAGTGTGAGAAGCATAACAGACCCCTGAGATGTGAGCTCTTGAGTTATCAAAATATCATATGTATTTGATCCTGCAATCCTTCCCATGCTACTCAATGGCTTCCTGAGCTATTCCAAGGCAGAGTGGTCATGCTTCATGACATTTGCCAAACATCTTCTTCTAAGGAGGGACCATGACGTGGTTTTTCTGTTTTACAATATTTTCATAAATAAATAGACAGGAAGTATCTTTTTCAAGCATGTCTTCAAGAGTATGGTATCTCCTTTTCTTATTGCTACAGTAAGCTTTATACTCTTAATTTATATATATGATACATCTTGACACCAGCATACAACTTGTTAAACATTGATGCAATCCTGCCCTTTCTCAAGATATGCAATGAAGCAGTATTCATAAATCCTCCTGTCATTTTGCCCCCTTCCTATAACTTCTTTTATTTTAACCTTTCTTAACCTGCATGAGACAGTGCCTCATCCTAGTGGCAAATTTAACAGTCTAATGTTAGAGGAGGAGGATGGTGATGATCATGGTAACTTGGTACCCCAATGCATTAAAGTTCTTAAGATTCGCAGACTTCGCCGGGCGTGGTGGCACACGCCTTTAATCCCAGCACTCGGGAGGCTAAGGTAGGAGGAGTGTTGTGAGTTTGAGGCCGGCTTGGGCTACAACATGAGCGCAAGGGCGGCCTGAGCCACATAGTGCGACCCTGCCTTAAAAAACCAGGACCGGGAGTTTGGCTCAGTGGCTTAAGCACCTGCTCTGGCAGGTGCAAAGTTGTGAGTTTGATCCCCGATGCCGCAAAAAAAAGATTCGCAGACTTCATTTGTGGACTGCATAGGACACGCTCTATGTTCTCATCAGTGGCTGTGATGCTAAGACAGAGGAGAAACTCAGACATGGATGGGAAGACCTCAGTGCTTAGCCTCCTTCTGGGTGCCTCCCCCTGGAGTCATTAAAGAACCCACAAGCCTTTTTGCTGGTGAAATATTTGAATCTCTCAAGGAATAATTTAAAATCTGTTGTAAATACCACCGAAAGAAATGTTAGGTGACATTTGGGTATGATTCTCTCCAGTTGTATTCATAAAGTAAAAGTAGTTAAGTTTAGTTAGTTCCCAAACACAGTGGTGGGCCTGGCATAGGGTGGACATCCCCAACCTAAAGAGCAGACAGAAAGGAGTAACCAGTACCAACAACAACCAAAACCCGACTGGAACAAGGTCTTCCCTGCATGAGCTCCTGTAATACTCTTTGGATTATGTCACTGTGATTTTCTGTTACCACTTCTCGAAGCACTGTCACCCCGTCAATATGTTTTATGGAGTGCAGCCCCTGCAAGAGCCCATACGGGTGTGAGTTAGAGCCAGCACGGAAAGCGCACACCAGCTTTCAATGTTGGGGGCACTGCAGATCAGGAACCTTTGGGAAAATGGGGCAACATGGGTCTACCAGGCCTTGCACTCTGTTGCCTCTCTGTCACGGCTCTCACTCCACACCTGTGCTGACATCGCCTTTGTGGAGTCTCTGCAGTTCCTTCCCTTCCACAGGGGTCCCGTCCTGTGCCTGCAGATGTCTGGGTCTTGCTTTGGAAGCCAGAGGGAGGCATCAAGGCCCCACAGCCCTGGGAATGTGTGCACTGCAGAGTGAGCGCCCCATGGCTGCCATGCGCACACGTGGTCTGTGTGCTCCTCAGCGTCACCCACTGAGGCTCACATTGCATCTGGGCACACAGGAGCACACACGGGCTGACTGTGGAAGGTGGCCCCAGTATGTGTGGGGCTGGCACTTGAGGAAATCCTGAGAAATGACACCTGAACCATCTCTGGCCCTGTCACACCTTCAAGTGCCTGCACTCTGGGCCTGTGGTGGGAGAGACAGACTCTCAATACAATTTGGATCATTACTCTATTTTCCTGTTGAACAGCATCAGGCGCCTCACATTCTATCCTACTCTCCCATCACAGGTTCCCTTTACCTGTCTGCACTGTTTGCCCTGAAACATCTTTGCTTTATAACATGGCCAGGCTAGGACATTTCCAAATGTTTCAGTTTTCCTTTCTTTTTGAGTTGATTCTCCTCCTTATCTTGTTGCTGGTGTCACTCATTGTGTCATTAGAAATGAAGGACATCAATTCTAAGCCCTCAACATGTTGGTAGGAGATGTATCCTGCCATGTCTCCTGGCCTCCTGTTAGGTGTTGACATTTACAATAAACCTGGACATCAACACCCTTTTTTCCATTGGATGCAAAGATGTCTTTTCCTTCACTTTCCAAAACACTTTCCCTCATTTGCATCTGACGCTTCACCCAGGTTCCCTTTCTCACCGTGTTTCCTCCCATGTTCTCATCCTGGGCACTGAGATATCACAGCCCTGCTCCACATAGCAATGTCTCAGCCAAGGATGGGCAGCGTGGATGGTTGTGATCCCATGGCAAGTTCCTCTCACTTAGTTGTGTCCTAGTTTTGCTAATGCCATAGGTGCTGCATTATTGATGTGCTGCTGGTGATGCTGGTGTAAGTAAATGCACTGCTGTGCTGGTCTTGTGAATTATGTCTCATCCAACCATCTTCCCTCAATGGTAGAGAGCAAGAGAAGCAGCCATGCTCCTGGTGTGTGTGTTTACTGCTCTGAACATTTGCTAATGATTTTTCAGTTTTCATTCAACTTATAAAATCCGTTCCTGTGCAGCACTGTGCTGTATTACACTGTCCAGGGTTTCTCACTTTTCAAAGTTGTCACAACTACTGATTCTTTTTCCTTGTTCTTGACTTAATATTTAGTTCTTAATTTAATACTTTGACAACCTGCACTCCTCAGAACAATGCACTCGTGGCTTAAGATTCCAAGAAGAAGCCACACTAACTGATCTGAAAAGTAGAGAAAAGTGACCAGGGCTACAGATGGGAAAACTCAGTGACGTTCACAGCTCTCTGGTCAGGAACATCTCAGTCCACCATAGAAACAATGCAGGACAAAATGTTAATGGCACTGACTACTAAATGAGCAGATTTACTGAAGACAGTGGCACTTTGATGTATTTCAGAAGGTGCTGTATAATGTGAGGAAATTTATCATGACCTTGATTAATGAACACCCACAGAAGTGTGTCCCTCTATGCCACATGATCCTGGTTAATTGAAAAAAATATTATTTAGGATGTTGAAAACAAAGGCCAGATCTGACTATGCTGTTGAATTTGGTGCCAGGTCTCCATGGTAATTATTATTTGCATAATATGAGTGCTGATGTGGAGGCAGCATGAGGAATTTGGGGGACCTCTAAATAATCTCATTGAGAACAAGTCTGACACTTGCCAGACCTGTTCCTCTAATCAGATAGCATCACATGATTTTCTGCATCCCAATATTTTCATAAATGGACAACCAGTATCTTTTCAAGAGTATGTTCAAGGATCTGACAGCTGCTTTTCTTGTCTGCCTCAGTATTAATCTTTCCATTCTAAGTTATCTATCATATATCTACTGTATATGTATTAATTTTAAATATGAATCACTGAGATACATTTACCAGAAAAAATACAACTTGTTAAATATTGACATAATCATCCCCATTGTCAAGATGTAGCAGCAGTACTCAAAAATTGTCCTATCATTTTCCATAAAATCTCCTTCTTGTATCTTCTCCTATTCTTTCCTTTCCTAAACTGAAACATTTATTCTTCCATGTAACAATCCCTCCTCACGGTGAAAAGTTAGCATATTCATTTTGGATTACAGTGATGATCATGAGAAGTGGATATTGCAAAGCATCTAAGTTCTTAACATTCGCAGTTTATTTCTAGTCTATGGAAGTTGTATTGCCCCCACACTGAAATTTATGTGAAGGAGATAAAGAGATTGATTGATTGATTGATTGATTGATAGATAAGGAGTCATTTAGAAAATCAGCATATTCCAAGGGTCAGCTCCAAGGGGTAGGAAGATTCTTCTGGCCTCAGAATGATGGCCCTGCATGCAGGTTACCAGCAATACACAGCCATGACTTTAGCCATCACTGTCCTCAGCTACAGAAAGAACAGATTATTGGACATTTGCTAAATTAGAGTTGTGTTTCTGGAAGGAAAAGTTATATTCTGAAATTCCAGGAAAAAAAATATGTTCTCATCCTACTGACTTTTTCCCTGATGCAGGAGGAATTTGAAGACAGTGAGGACCTGAGGCCATGATGGACAATCCAGACAGTGCAAGTGAGGCATATAAACTGCCAGAGCTTTTGCAAGCTGGTCCTGACTCCTGAAGCTCTCCCTGGTAAGCCATTGAGGAATGAAGATCATCATGAAATCACAGTGGACCATCCCTTTCCTGGGGTCCCCTAAATGCTCAGTGCAGCCAGTGGCCACCTACTGCAAGACCCAACACTGTTTCTTGTCCATTTGGATGAGCCACAGAATTTCTATACTGTCTGCTGGACTATAAAAGCCAGAGTTCTAGACACAAAGGGTCCTACACAGATACAATGCCTTCTGATGAGCTGTCAGAGATGACAGTGGTTTGCAGAAGGAAGGCCACCTTCTGTCAACACGGAGAAAATAATGAGGACTCTGCTCCTGAATGGAGACTGTTCACTCCATGTGGATCAGTTGCACCACAGAGTATCTGCTCCTGATCCTGTCAGATTCCTTCATTGCAACAGAAGATGCAGAAGAAATAGAAATTGATGCTCCTGCTGTGAGAGTTTGTCACATTATGATGCAATATATATATATATATATATATAACACAACAATTAAAATTGGAATCCTTGTTTCTACTAGGAGTGGTGGCACACATCTGTCATCGCAGAACTCAGGAGCCTGAGGTAAGAGGATCACCACTAGTTTGAGGCCATCATGGGATATATAATGAACTCAAGTACAGCCTACACTACTTACCAACCCTGTCTCAAAAACAAAAACTAACAAAAAAGAAAAGGCATCCTAGTTTTGTAACTAGTCGTGCAGCTATAGCTGGTATTTATAACTATTTTCTTCTACTACCCATTCTGTATTCCCCTGGCCTTCAGCAAACACCTCAGCAAGTCACGGCTCTTTTCCTGCTGGAGTGACTATAACTTCATTTCTGAACTCTCTGGACCATTTGTTAACCTGCTTGGACTGGGTTTTTAGAGTTTCTCGTTGACCTTAATAACAGGGCATGGTAAGGATATTACTTGTGGGACCTTCTGCACTCCAAGAATTTTATTTCTTTTCTGCACTGTGGAGTAGTCATTCATTTTACACTTAATAGTCTAAATCAGTAACCTCTACCACACTGCTAGTGCCTTTTTAGCTTGTCTCCTCAGAGGCATGAGGAGCCCAAAATGACCAGGGCAAATCCTCAGCTTCCAGCTCAATGAAATCATCATTGTGATGCATGGTGCAAGCCTCCCCTCTCCTTTGAAACTAAGATATCTACGCCTGCAGAGCACACGTTTGTAGGGACAGGAAGCAGAAAACTTGCTTGTAAGTCACTAGGAGTAATTGTAATTGGTGCCTTTCCCAGTTCCACCTCTGCATTCCTGGACCCATGAACTGTTGCAATGGGAGACAGATTACCACATAGTGCACAACGATTCAAAGCATATGCGGTCTTGTGAAGACTGGAACCAGCCCAGAAAGGTATTTTTATATAACATGTGCTGTAACTGCAGCTTCAGAATGCCATTCTGATGCCTCATTTCTTTGAGAAGCCACACTCTGCTCTTAAGTGTACCCTACATTGACCTCTAATTAATTCTTCTTCATGTTGCTTTTTAAAAAAAAAACAGTTTGAATAGGCTGTTGGTCCTCTTCACAACAGACCCCTACTCTCTGGGGTGTATTTTTAAATTTTTAATACCTTTTTATCTGACCCAAACTTGCTCTGAGCCCAATTTTTTTTGCCAACCCTTCTGGATTTTTCCCTCCTTTGATATATCTGAAACTTTACCACCCTTAAGAAAAGCAGGAATTCTATAACATTTGTAATTCTATGATGAATGTTTAGCCCAGTACATAAATTCTTCTGAAACTCTCAAGAAGATTGTGATGAGGAGAGGATAAGAAACATTTCAGCAGTTGTTGCACCTCAAAACAATTGGAGAAAAAAGTAGCTTAGGAAAACTTGGGCCTCCCAGAAGGCGCTCATCAACTGTGCTGCAGAGCTGCATGTGCCCTGATAGGACAAGGCCAGCTGAACCAGGCAATGAGAATCCTACTGAAAGATGAAGATCTTTATTGGCGATAATTTTCGGGAGACCCTGATGGGATGGAGGAAGACCTGCAGGCAGATCTGGCCATCATTCACGGTCAGATGCCCTACATTCTGTAGCTTCAGTGTCATACAGAAGATAATTTGAATCTTTACAATCAGAAAATAAAACTCCAACAGATGTGAGATAGCTAGCTGTACTTGTAAATAACATAACTACTGTTAGTAAGGACAAACCTGTCTTTGACTCCAACAAGAATGTGAAATTAACTACTACAGAAGATTAGAGGTTAAACTTTGTAAAAAAAAAAAAAAAAAAAACGACTGCAAGCTATACAAGTTTTAAAAATCTTTACTTGCTATGCGAACAAATTAGAAAGCACAATGCTACAAAATATCTGCTGGTATATACTTTCAAAGTCCTGAGAA
>RJWM01029419.1:0-11602 GCA_004363535.1 Dasyprocta punctata
CCCTGTGACACAAGGCCGCACGGGGGACAGGTGAGCCTGGGCCACTCGGCCTCTCCGCGCCGAGGGCCGCCGCAGTCAGCTCCATCTCAGCTCCGCTTCTCCCCGCAGGGAGCTGGAGGACTTTGTTGACGACTTGAAGAAAGACTCCTCTTCCGCTGGCCGAGCGGTCACTCTCAAGGACGTGGAGGATGGGGCCTTCCTCCTGCGGCAAGTGGGAGAAGCCGTAGCTACCCTGAAAGGTAAGCGTTCTGCGGAAGGAGACGTATGTTGCCTTCGGTCTTTAAAAACCTGTCCAATAAGTGCAAAGTGTGGTGATACATGCCTGCAGTCCCAACTGCTCGCAAGGCTGAGGCAGGAGGATCACTTGAGCCCACGAGTTCAAGACCACCCTAGGCAACATGGCACGATCCCATCTCAGAATGGAAAAAAAGAAGCCAACAAATAGCAAAGGATTTACGTGGGTGCATGCAGATATTCTTCAACATCTGCCCACACCAGGCACTCGGTACAGCACAAAGCAGGCACACGGTCCTGTCTTCGGTGAGCTTGTGTTTTAGCGGGGGCCCTGTGGTTTCCACCTAACTGATACCGTTAACGCCGCACACTCACCTCTATCTTAGCCCGGACTTTAAGCGTGCCCGGGCACCCGCATCGCCGCCCGTGCTCACAGTGCGTTTGGTCCGCAGGAGAGTTCCCGACCTTGCAAAACCGGATGCGCGCCGTGCTGCGCATCGAGGTGGAGGCCGTGCGCTTCCTGAAGGAGGAGCCGCACAAGCTGGACAGCCTGCTGAAGCGCGTGCGCGGCCTGACCGACGTCCTCACGGTGCTGCGCAGGTGACCGGGCGGGGCGGGGCGGGGCGGGGCGTCCTGTCCTGCGCGTGCGCGGCAGTGGGCACCAGGGTGCGCTCAGTCCTGCCCCTTGGCCTTGCGCGCTGCGCTCATCCTGGGGTCTGAAAGAAGGGGACACGGGCGGGGTGCACCCGGTCGGGCTGCTTCGCCCAGCACGCTTGAAGACCTAGATTCACTCCCCAGAACCGCACCCCCAAAATTAAAAAGAAAATTAGTAGACACAGTAAACATTTTTTTAAAAGTCATTTAAAAGTGGAGAGTTTTTAGGAACATGTTGAAGAATGGATTAAAATAGTTTGCTAGCCTGCTTCACTTCAGAGGCACTGATGTTCAGTTAGAGTAACGTGAGTAGAAACAAATAAATCTTCCTTCAGTTACCTACTCGGAGTGGACTTGAGAGTTTATTAGTGCCACCTAGAAGAGAGAATTAAATCCCCTTGAGTGAGCTGGGCCAGTTTCCTCACTCAGGTTAGACTTGCTTATCAAAGAGGTCAGGTGGAGGAGAGACTAAGAGAAGGCCGATCCATGACTTACGGGAAAGAAATTTCCAAAACTCCACACCCACAAGGGTCTGGTGTGTAACTCAGTGGTACAGCAACTGCCTTGCAAGCCCTTGGCCCTGGACTCCATCTTCAGCACAGAGAGAGGGTGGGAGAGAGGGTGGGAGAGAGAGAGAGAGGGAGGGAGAGAGGGAGGGAGGGAGGGAGGGAGAGGGAGAGAAGTAGTGCTGACATCTAAGGATGCAGGATTTGTGCTGTCACAAGCACCTTTGTGAGTACTTCTCCTTCTGCCATATACACTGCCTTTGGGTGACACTTAGATCTCTTTCTTCCCAGCATAATAGTAAAAATAACTTACACTTATGAGCACCTTCTATGCGTTAGGAACTGAACTGAGCCCCTTCCGTGCATTTAGCTCATTTAGTTTGGGGGCTCTTATTTCTCTTGTCTGCGGGTAGAATCTGGGGCTTGGGAATGGTCCCCGCCTGTCAGGTGGGGATGGGGTGGGAACGAATAGTTTGACTGGAGAGTGATGGTGGTGTCTTATCTCACAGACAAGCAGGCAGCCAGGAAAATGGGGGGTTCTTTCCAAGCCGCGTTCTGTCTGCCCCACGCCAGTGCTGGGGATTATGGAACGGATAATAAACCAGACCAACGAGACCCCCATCTTTATAATGCTTAC
Organism: Dasyprocta punctata; assembly: GCA_004363535.1. Lineage (NCBI taxonomy): Eukaryota > Metazoa > Chordata > Mammalia > Rodentia > Dasyproctidae > Dasyprocta > Dasyprocta punctata. The sequence goes on from RJWM01029419.1 coordinate 2,032, forward strand.
TGTCTCACCTGGGAATTGCTAGTCTTTCACAACACCCAGAATAAACCACTTCCAAACAATGGATGCCGCTGAGATTTGAGTGGGGTTTTGTTTTCTGTTTTGGTTTTTATCATATTTTATTTTTTTGGTACTGGGAATCAAACTCGGGACCTTGTGCTTGCCAGGCAGGTGCTGTGCCACTGAGCTACATCCCCAGCCCCTTTATTTTTTAATAGGACTAGGAAAGTGTAAGGAAGTTAAAATTTTGGATCAGATTTTTTAGTAAATCCAACACAGAAGTAACATGCAAGAAACTTTCTCATGAGAATTTTAATCACCAACTATAATCACATGATCAAATTTATAAGAGAGATACATTAAGTCTACAGATAACCTTAAGGTTGAGGTATCAATTATAAGAAGCAAGTTAGATTTTTCTATTCAGGAAAGAGGCCCTTTGAGATAACCCTGCATGGCAAGTATACGATGGCCTGTGTGAGAGTGCCAGGTGCCAGGCGAGCTCTGAATTCAAGCCAAAAGCACCTCCCGAGGCACACCTTGTATCTGACTATGCATGGGAATGAATTTTATTTGCATTGAATTTTCTCATTGTCATTCATTTTAAATGGCCAAAATTAACTTTTTCTCCCAATAAGACAAAAGTTTATTTAAAATAAGTCTTCATTAAGCTGTCACACCCACAAACCTTAAAGTCAGTCAACATTATTAAGTGAAGATCGGGGCCAGCAGAAAACATTGTCCATTCTCCCCCTCCCCCAAAAAAGCTGTTAAAAGATGCTTTTGCAACCAGTATAAAGTGATAGGAGCTTGGTATTCATCTTAATTCCGGTGGGTGCAGTTCGGAAAAGAAGGATTATATGTTTTGAATATGATGTGAAATTTTTGTCTCATAAATACTCAGAGGTGAGAATGAAGCATAAAACCAGCTAAGTAACTTTTAAAATAAAGATAAAAGAAATTCAGGCTGTCCCTCACGAGTCTGTTTATAATTAACTTTGTGTTTCATGTGTAACACAGAGGGAGGGTAGAAACACTCCTGTTCCCAAGGACGTGCATTTGTCCTTATCCCATGGCAGAGAAGGTGGAGCAGAGAGACCCTCGCAGCTCAGAGCAGACCGAGGGGCCAGGAAGGTGTCACTGTGGTGTGTCCCGTGCTAAGTTCGAGGTGTTGGGAAGACAGAGTGGCCACCAGGCACTTAGAATAGTGGGCTGACATTGAAGAGAGACTTAGCTGTGTCCACAGCCCCGATTTGGAGGGAAGGAGAAGGGCGGGAAGGAAGAGAGCGAGGACTTAGAACTGGAACTCACTATCATGGAGACGACTGTCGGAAGTGGAAGAGATGGCCAAGGTAAAGAGACAGAGCTGGGTGAGAACAAAACTTTGGGAATCTTTGGGGATTTAAGAGGCTGTGGTAGGTAAATTAAACAGCACAAGAAACAGAGAACTGTGTAGCAGAGGAGAATAATAGAATGACATCCTTTTCAAATCAGAAGTAACGTGCAAGAAACTTTGCAAATCAGAAGAGAGATGGGGCATTTTAATAAGAAGAGAATACATGACTAACCAAAAATTATGAGCTATGTTTGACTTTACAACATTAATTCCAACAGGAGCCCCTAAGGAATGCAGTTATCACTGTCATTACCGTCATCTTTACATGTTATAGAAAAGTATGAGCCGGGCGTGGTGGCGCACGCCTTTAATCCCAGCACTTGGGAGGCTGAGGTAGGTGGAGCGTTGTGAGTTCAAGGCCGGCTTGGGCTACAACGCGAGTGCAAGGCTGGCCTGAGCTACGTAGTGCGACCCTGCCTCAAAAAACCAGGGCCGGAAGTTTGGCTCAGTGCCTTAAGCGCCTGCCTGGGCAGGCGCGAGGTTGTGAGTTCAATCCCCGGTGCCGCAAAAAAAAAAAAAAAAAAGAAAAGAAAAGTATGTGAGGCTCTAGGAAGGTGATGTTCCTTCCCGCATTATGGTGGAACTGGTACTCACACATGGGTTTCAGTAGCTGCACGCTGCAGTACCTGGTGTGGTTTCCTTGCTCAAGTTGATTAACGCATCTCCTGGTACCTGATATGCAGCTATTGACTTGGCAAATGCCTTCTTCTCCATACCTGTCCATAAGGACCGTCAGAAACAATTTGCTTTCAGCTGACAGGGCCAGCAGTGTACCTTCACTGTCTTGCCTCAGGGTTGTGTTAACTCGCCAGCCCTGTGTCACAAGGAATCTTAGTTCACAGGAATCTTGATCGCCTTTCTCTCCCACGTGATATCACAATGGTCCATTACATTGATGATTTATACTGATTGGGCCTAGTGAGCAGGAGGTAGCAACCACTCTGAATTTGTTGGTACAGCATTTGAGAGCCAGAGGATGGGAAGTAAATCCAACAAAAATTCAAGGTCCTTCTACCTTGGTGAAGTTTCCAGGGGTCCAGTGGTGTGGGGCGTGTAGAGATACTCCTTCTAAGGTAAAACATGACTTATTGCATCTGGCTTGCCCTACAACCAAAAAAGAGGCACAACACCTAGTGGAACTATTTGGATTTTGAAGGCAACACATTCTTCACTTAGGTGCCTTGCTCTGGCCCATTTACCTAGTGACTCAGAAACCTGCTAGTTTTGAGTAGGGCCCAGAACAAGAAAAGGCCCTGCAACAGGTCCAGGCCACTGTGCCCACGGGTTGCTCCCCCTGGGGTGGGTGCAGCCCTGACACCACCTCTGTGCCCTCCTCTTGCACCCGCTGAGGATGTTTACAAAGTAAGGAGCCTGGCTCCCTGCTGAGCCTCTTAGTTAAACTTCTAAACTTCTCAAGTTGACACAATGTATCGACCCTAACACTTGGGTCTGTCCAACTCCAAGGCCCAATCTTTTCCAGTCCAGCCCGCCTGGAGATGAACAGATTGGATGAGATGACTCCGAGAATGAGAGGAGGATGAGGGCTAAACACATTGATAGGTTTGGAGCCACAGTTACCGTAGCAGAAAGACTTGGGGATGCAAGATAGTGGCAGGCTGAGCTGCAAGAAGAGCAGGCAGGAGGTACTGGAGTGTGGCTGCTGGCTCACCCCAAGACGCCCATCACGGGGAGCAGGGAAGGGGGCTTAGGAAGCTTCCTGAGTAAGAACTGAGTATATTTGAGGCTGGCGCAGGCCAGGATCAGATGGAAGAGTTAGAGTCTTGTACCATCCCATCGCTTGCTTGTGTCACCCCACAGACAGTGAAGGACAGCACCCGTCTTGGCGCCAGGTTGCTAGTGGGAGGGGAAAGTCCGTCTCCCGAGAAAGGCCTGGAACAGCAGCTGCAGAGAGGACTAGGGCACCCGGCAGGACCTTGGGAAGTGGCTACAGAAACCTCACCCCTGAGCTACTGCTTTGGGCTTTTGAATGTTTTCATCGCAGCTGGCTTTGCGGTGCATGGCATTGAAATGCACCAGAATAAACAAACTGGAAGTGACGCGTGTCCGCAGTTAACACTGCTGTGCGTGTTTTCTCCTAGACATGTCACCGACGGGCTCCTGAGGGGCACAGATGCAGCCCAAGCTGCACAATACGTCGCTATGGAAAAGGCCACGGCTGCGGAAGTCCTGCAGCATCAGGAAGAGGCGGCCCACGCCCCCAGCCAGCCCCTCCACGGCACCGGGGTCCCTGGAGACGTGAAATCGGAAGTGGTGGCCCTGTCGGGCATGATGGTTCACCACGCACAGAGCGCTCCTGTGGCCATCCAGCCCTCCCAGCACTCCTCGGCCCTGCTGAATCCTGCCCAGAATGCGCCCGGGGTGACGGGGCCACACACAGCCAGCCCTCCAGGGGTCACCCAGGAAGCCACCTCTGCCATGCAGTCAGCTCCGGCTCCACAGTCCCCTCAAGCCCCCGTGAATGGCTCCGCCCTGCAGAGCTTGTTCATTGAGGAAATCCACAGTGTGAGTGCCAAGAACAGGACGGTGTCCATTGAGGTAGAGTCCTATTTCCATTTCTCAGAACCCCATAAACCCAATCTTTCCCCTCAGTGAGCTCACAGTCTGGATGGGGAGATAACGTACTTGAATGCTGTATGGTTAAAGCTGTTTTTATCAATGATGGATTTTTAAAACTAGCAGGGGAATTCAGCAGGTGAAGGGAACATAAGGGAAAGGTGATTTGGTCTGAGAAGGGTAACACTGAACCAGTAATAATGAGTCGCTGGTGTGCAGGTAAGGGTTTAACAACTGGCTTTCCTGGAGAACGCTCTGATTTGCAGCGTTTGCCAGTTCCCATGGTGTGAATACTCCCGCTGTGGCTGATTTCAGCCTGTCACATGATATCCCTGAGCAGGAACTGAGGGGGAAATGGGGCCGTGCAAGCGTGCTGAGCCAGCGCATGCTGCTGGCTGAGGCCTCTGGTGTGCTGAAGACAGACGCGGAGAGGCTTTGCCACTAGTCCTGAGAGGTGGGAGACCTGGGGTGAGCAAAGGGGTACTGCGGCATTCTGGGATGGAGAGACGCTGGAGAGGTGGCCTTTTAAAACAGAGTGGGCCGGGGATATAGCTCAGTGGCATAAGCACCTGCCTGGCAAGTGCAAGGTGCTGAGTTCAATTCCTAGTACAAAAAAACCTAAACAAATAAATAGAGGTACTTTATTTTAATATAATTTTAATTTTACATGATTTTTTTTTTTTTTTTTTGCGGCACTGGGAATCGAACTCACAGTCTCACGCCTGCCAGGGCAGGCGCTTAAGCCGCTGAGCCAAACTCCCGGCCCCTTATAATTTTAATTTAAAATATTCTAATGTGTCTCGATCGTGAAAACTGAAGAAATTTACGGATCACTTGCACACTCCCCCTCCCACTTTATAACCAAGAAGATGTGTCCCAGATGGTCATGTAGCAGTTCTTGGAAAAAAGCAGAACTGACAGGATGTTTATTCATTAAATGTATTTTTATCCCATATATTAAAACACAATAATGGAGCACTGTCTGATGTAATCACAACGTAGGACTTTTGTTGTTGTTAGTGTGTGTTTTGGTTTTTATGCATTTGTTTGAACACCTCTTTAATGAAAACTCAGTTTTGAAAACAAAACTTTGGTAGCGGAAGACATACCTCTGAGAGCATTATCTGTGTCCTTTGCTATTTAGGGTTGGAGAAGTCTATAGCAAGTGCTCAGAGATTTAAGGAATGGATCTGGGTTTCTGAGCTTGCGTCTCTGTGGGTGAACGTTGCCTGGGATGAGATCACAGCCCGTGTGGCTGGACGTAGCAGATGGCAGAAGGGCCAGGTAGCCAGGACCTGTCTGTTGTGTGCAAAGGTCCCCACAGATGGAAACCAGGGCATTTTAGCAACACTGTCTCTGTGCTAAAATCCCTTCCCCCTCTGATGTGAAATCACCAAACCAAGGTATCTTTTTCCCTCTGGTTTTTAAACTTTCTTCACTTGTCATTTTCCTTCAGAAAGCAGAAAGAAAATGGGAAGAGAAAAGGCAAAATCTAGAGCACTATAATGGGAAGGAGTTTGAGAAGCTGCTGGAGGAAGCTCAGGCCAACATCATGAAGTCAATCCCAAACCTGGAAATGCCAGCGGCCTCGGGCCCACCACCAAAGGGGGACGCCGCGGTGGACAGGCCAGAGCTGTCAGGTGAGAGTGGACGGGAGCCAGGCGGGACGGCTGTCTTCGCTGGGGTAGCACACGCACATTTGTGCTGGACAGTGGGACCAGTGACCCACTTCTTAAGAGAGAACCCCCAGGTACTCCCCAAATCCTCTCTGTTCTTTAGCTCTCACCACAGCATGGATGTTAGAACAATGGCCATGTCTTAGTTACTTTTCTCATTGCTGAGACCAGACACCCACACCCACAGCTGAAGGGATGGAAAGTTGATTTAGCTCAGTTTGTAGAGGTTTCAGTCCATAATGGACCTGCTCCAAGGCACGGTGAATGGCAGACAGGCACCCCAGGGGAAAAACAGTTCATGGAGCAGGAGACAGCAAAGACGAGCAAGCAAAGGGCCCTTATCCTGTATCCAGGCTGCGGGGGTTAGGGCGGTGCCAAACCAATCAGTGGACTGATTTAGTAACCCAGCACTGTTCCTCCCAGCATTGCACCAGGGATCAATCCCACCCTAGATTCAGCCACCTCTGTAAAAGGCCCACCTGTGACTGCTTGGGGCTTTGGGGTGACACCAGACACAAGCTGTAACAGTCCCAGAAAGGAAAATGTAAATTCCTAGCTTCCGCTTTTCCTAAATGTGTGATACATCACAGCATCAGCCTGGAGAATCTCAGTCCAACATTTGAAATAGGAAAGGAAATGCCAGGTTTCTTGAGTTCCCCAGGGGGTAATAGAGCACTTTTTTTGACAGGGAGGGGGGAGTTACCAGGGATCAAACTCATGACCTCATGAATGCCAGGCAGGCGCTTGTGCTGCTAAGCTAAATCTCCAGCCCCTAGTAGAGCACTTTCTAAACTGCAATCTTTCAAGCAAAATTCTTGCATATAAAGTTGCACCTCAGCTTGCAAACTTAATTCTTTCCATGGTCCTGGTTGCAGAATTCATTACATGATTGCAACCAAATTGCAAGCAACTAACTCAGTTATGGAAATGTAAAGATCATTATGTCAGTAATAACACAAAACACTATTTTGGGCCATATAACAACATTTTGGCCAGCAGTGGACCGTGTCAGATTGCTGCCCTCGGAAGAGTCCCGCCCGATGATGCTGCTGCCATTGTTGCTGCACAGGTTTGGTCTGCGGTCTGCGTAGGCAGCTCCAAGGGTCACACATCCCTAAGGACACGTTTCTCAGGATGTAGCCCTGTTATTAGGTGTGACTTTGACAAAACTCAGACTGTTAAATCTTCCACCAATGACAAACCTCGCGTTTTATTCTGAATTTAAAATTATGTTATTTTACTCGCAGCCTCGTGGCTGCAGTGTCACGTTTAGTGGTACTTTGTCCGGCAGCTGAAGTTAATGTGAGCAGGGTCTGCCGTCTCAGCTCCCACGGCAAGGAGTAGTTACCGGGTTAGGTGCGTACCCGCGGGAACACCTCCTCCCATCGCACTCCCTGGGGCACCACTGCCTCTCAGTCTCAGGGATCAGCCCCCTGCCCCCGCTGCCCTTGGGTGAGGCCAGGCGAAACCTGCCTGGGAGGGGGCGCTGGGAGGGATGGTTCTTCTCTCACAAGCCCCACACCCAGCCCCCAGCCCCGGAATTCCTGACGGATAGAGTGACCCACTGCATTACATTTCTATCTTGTGTAGGTCTGTTCTCCATTACTCAATCGCCTTCTCATGTTTGTACAATGGAATTATCACATGTTACATTTTTGTTAAGTTACCCTCATTTCACTTTTTAATCTTTCAGATTAAAAACATCTTTGCTTAAATTTTAAAAATTACTACCAACAGGTTTGGGGTTTTTTTTGGTACCAGGGATCAAACTCACAAAGGCACTTGAGCTGCTGAGCTAAATCCTTGGCCCCTTCCCAACAGTATTTTTGCTCAGTTAAAATGTTGCTTTTATCCTTCCTCTCTGTCTCTCTCCATCTCCTCTTCTCTTCGTCCTCATCCTCCTCCTCCTCCTTCTTCTTTAATACATGCTCTGATTCCTTCTCAGAAATAGTCCACTGCTGTACAGGTCAGCAGAAATATAAAAGGGCGTCACCCATTACCTGTAAATATAGATTTCTGTTTTCATCAATTTGCCATGAATGTTGTTTTATGTATTTGTGTTTATTAATGTGGTAAAATTCTACATTAGAGGCTTTAGAAACCATTTGTACATCTTCTGATATTAATTGTCTGATTACTTAAATAGGATATCAAAAAGTCAATGGAAAAGTTTAGAGACTGCACTCTCAACCATTGTTAAAGAAAAATTATTCACCGGACACGTGATTAAAAGAGCAAGAAAGCTTTATTCAGACCCTTGCAGTAGGGGGCAGAAACAGTGAGAGCGGAGAGGCTCTGGCTGAGCTGATTTGGCCGGGGTCTTTGCTAAAATTATGCTCAGTGACCAAGGCTGGGGGAGTCAAAAGAGAGGGCTCAGAGCCGAGTGACCAAAGCCTCGCTGTGAAGGGCTCTGTTGTCGCAGAGGAGAGGGGAGGGGAGGACAGCGCCCCTGGGCTGGTCACCTGTGGGAATCCCTCGAGCAGCCCCGACCTCCAGCACTGGGCGTGGCCCCTCCAAAAGCTGCCACCTCAGGCATGAGACTCACTTGCTCCGAGCCCAGCTCTAAATAGAAATTCAAGAATTTCCTCGAAACAGCTCAGTCTTGGTTTCCCAGAAAAGCAAAACGGACTCCTAGAAAGCCAGCCTGAGTCCCTAGAGAGAGGAGGGCCAAAGCTCCAGATCCCGAATTACAAGGTCTACTGCTTTTGTGAGCCGTTCAGTCAAATGCAGATAAAGAGCAGAAACCAGACCACTGAGGTGACTTTTGAGTAAGGAATGGCTTTTCCTACATGCTAGGGGAAACTGAGGAACCACCTGCTTCTCCTGACTTTAGTGTCAAGACTAATTTACAGTTCTCTGATTACTTCCTCCTCTTGCTGGCCGAGAGTCTTTTCCAACCACAGTACTGTGATGCCCCCAACTCGGCCCTCAAAAATCCACTTCCTCTCTGGCTTTGTTCTTTATTCCTATTTACTCTCTGGCCCTCCCTTAGCCAGATTACTCTACGACTCCCCTGCATAAATCCTTCTATCAAGCCGTTTTCTTGGACTGAGAGGATCAAGGCTTGGGAGGCCACGTAGAGAGTTTCGCATTTGCCTTTTCTCATTTTGCATTTTGCCAAGTGATACACAGCTCTTTTGTGTAATGAAGAATTTGTTTAATAATAATAGCTAATACTTAGCATAGCATCAATCATAAGCAAGGGCAGTGTATAAGTCATGTAATTTTCAGAACTCCGCAGTGGAAAGGATATTCATGTAATATCTATTCAACAAAGGGGAACACTGAGGTAGAGACAGCTTGGGCAACTTGTGCAGGGTCTTCCTGGGATGTAAATGCAGTTAGTCTTTAGGGTCTGCAATCTTAACCCTTGTTCTAAGTCAAATTGCATTATGTTTAAGGAAATATACTGGACTTCATGGATATTACCTTGTAAAGAAATCATGTCTGAATACATTGTTTTCCAGAAGACTCGCCAAATTCAGAACAGGAGTTGGACAAGCTGGGGGGGAAGTCACCCCCTCCCCCACCACCACCCCCTCGGCGAAGCTACCTGCCAGGATCAGGGCTCACTACCACGAGGTCGGGTGACGTGGTCTACACCGGCAGGAAGGAGAGCACCACCTCTAAGGTCTGATGGCTTGAGCCCTGGCCAGTTTCTGGGTGCAGATACGGGGTTCTTCTCTTTATTTCAATGTAAGAAGCAGGGAAGTAGACTCGACTAAGCTAGATCTCTAGGAAGTGCTACAGAAACATCAGCCAGGGTTGTAGACCTGACTCAGCACCATGAGTTTTATGCTAGCTTGACTTTTAGCTGTGACAGTGTGAAATGCAGATCACAAACTCCTTCCCCAGCCAGGCATCCCAAGACTGAGCTGGGGTGAGAGGGGGAGGCAAAGAAAGACTAATCTGACAAAAGTAACTGAGA
>RJWM01029419.1:11702-24594 GCA_004363535.1 Dasyprocta punctata
GCTGAGGTAGGTGGAGCATTGTGAGTTCGAGGCCGGCTTGGGCTACAACGCGGCGCAAGGCCGACCTGAGCTACATAGTGCGACCCTGCCTCAAAAAACCAGGGCCGGGAGTTTGGCTCAGTGGCTTAAGCGCCTGCCCTGGCAGGCGCAAGGCTGTGAGTTCAATCCCCGGTGCCGCAAAAAAAAAAAAAAAAAAAAAGTAACTGAGATTAGCTGACGCCATTTTAGGAGTTTACATAGAAAGATGTAAAATGAGCTATAGCTTCCACATAACTTGCCAAGTTTTGTATCCTATATTAAATTTATTAAGATATAATTTTCAGAGCCAAGCGTGGTGGCACATGCCTGTAATCCCAGCACTTGGGAGACTGAGGCAGGAAGATTACCGTGAGTTTGAGGCTAGCATGTGCTATATAGTAAACCTTGTCCCAAAAAAAATGAGAGATATAATTTTCAAGAAGATGGGGGGATGGTCTTTCATAAACAGTGAATATTGAGGAATTACAGTTTTATTAAAACTCTTCAGTCCATTCACCAAAGTGACAACTTATTCAAACAATAACTCAAGCTAAATGCAAGGGAATAAAATAGCCTTTTTGTTAAACATAAAGAACAGGAAACCGGTAGAGCAGACAGTAGGGGCCGCACGATCTGTCCCTTTTCCCCATGCCTGGGAGCTGTTGAGACAATCTGCGGCTTGAATCTCCACAGGCAAGCGGTGACAGTCCTGGACCAAGCCCACAGGGTCGAGCCACAAAATGTCCCACAGAGGAGCCCACCGCGTCCTGGACCCCCACCCCGCCGCCAGTCATCACCTCTTCCTCAAAGGGTGATGAGGAGGAAGAAGAAGAAGGAGACCGAATAATGGCAGAGCTCCAGGTATGTGGACCAGGTGGCTGCCTTTGGCTCCCTGCTTCTCGTCAGAGCCCCCAGAGCTTCTACCCAGCAGGGGCTGCAGGGGCCGTCACCTTCACTTTTCCAAGATGACACAGAACCACGCTCTTGGTGTAAGATGTATGTGAGGCAGGACCATTTGACCACACAGCCCAGAAAGGTCTATGTGGAAAACTCAGTCGCATGCCTCCCCGACTCTGGCCGGTAGGATTTACTCTCCGTCGTAGACTTAAAAATCTCCGCTTCATCTCAAAAGTGATTCAGACAGTGATTAAAAAGACAGCGTTGTCTGTCTTGACAAAGACTGACCAAAGCACGTTTTCTGTGGGTTCCTGTTCTGTGGCTTTACCCTTTGACAGACTGACCCAGAATCACGATTCGAGACAGGGGACTGGCCTCCTGTAGCTCATACCAGCTTCCTGCTTGATGTCATCTTGTCAAAGATTCTGAAGGGCTCAGTAATTTTGTTTCCCATTTTCCTTATACTTTAGGTATTTAGTTTTTAACTACTAGACATATTTGCCTCATAGGATTAAGGATAGGATTCGGGGGTTGTAGGGAAGTGACTCTGCCCTAGAAGTGTGTCCTGAAAACTCGTCTGATTACAGATGTGTGTGTTTTGCTTGACTCACAATTATATGATGCTTCTGTCAATCAGGTAGTCAGACCACGACTTTCTTGGGGCCTCAGAGCAGGTTGTAATATCACTACTGTACCAGTGGTTTTGTGCGAGTCTGTCACTTTTCAAATTTCATTTGGAGTAGGGAGAAATTGCAAACCATGTTATTTTCCAGACAGTTGTTCTACTCTAGTTTCCATGGTGATAGCTACCAAAATTGAGCTGTTTGGATTTTCCAGGGAAGATGGGGCTGCTGATTATGTGGTACAGGAGCCTTTTCAAGCCTCCCTAAAACTCGCAGACTGGCCTGGGACCTTTCCTTCACCAAGCAGTCTGCTCATGGCTTTCCAGACTGATTGGAGACTTATTCATAGGAACCTTAGCTTTCGAAAGCTAGGAACTTGCAGATTTGTGAATCCTCCTATTGTAGCTAAGAGACGTCACACATTTGCTGTGAGCACTAACTTCCAGCCCACCACTTGGTGATGTTTTCCTCCACTGAAGTCTTCATCTCTGGTGAGCACTTTACAAAATAAGAGTATCCAGTTCCTGGCCCTGTGACTGGTACCAGTTTAACAGTGGTGAATCAAGAGCTCTAACCCGACCTCAGCCAAACCCTGCCACTGGGATGGAGACCCACGCTGCCAACCAGAAAGCTGGCCAAGGCTCAATGGCTGCACTGGTGTCTTTGCCCACACACTCTCAGGAGTTAGATCCCAAGCAGGACGAGGAGAGCCTACAGCCTCCTCTAGGACTAGTCATGCGACAGCGTCGGAGGGTCAGTGTCACTGGACACTGGGAATAAAACACAGGTTATAAAATCCAGACCTTACCAGCCCAAAGCATGTGGCTGATGACCTCAGCAAGCAGGTCCAAGGTGACCCACACACACCTGAAGCACAGCAGGCCTGGCTTTCCCAGGGCCAGCAGGGAGCACAGGTGAACCGAGGATGGGACAGGCGGAGTCGTGAAGTTCCCAGTGACGACACCTGTTATTTTAAAAAAGCACTAAGCAATGCTTTAAAGAGGATTCACATCATTAGAAGGGGAGTTGTCAAACAAAAACCCCCTACTGCCCAGGAATTCCGACTTGCCCTTCTCTGAGTGGGGCTTGGGTGACAGTGCTTTGTAAGCAGAGACAGTGGTGAGCGACACTAATGTTCATCAAGTTGGGTCCCTGAGTCCTTGTCTCTGCTGCGGCCCTGACCGTGATTTCTGGAGACTGGGGATGTCTGTTGTCTGAGTCCTACAGATTCAGCCTACACTCTCTTCTCTCTCTGTCTGACAACTGACCCGCCTGACGCGGCTTTCCCAAGCCCACCGTCGGTCCTCACAGCCACCACGGTTGGCTTTGGGAGGCGAATCTCTGCCGCACAGTGGCTCTCTGGCCCCTGGGTGCCTCGCTGTGTTGTAAGCTGACCTCGGAGCACAGGAGCACCTGTTGCTATTTCAGAGTGGTTGGCTAAGGAATAGTTTTAGGGTTTAAAGGATTAAAATGGCTCATGAGGTTTTTTTTTTTTCCTGTGATTTCAATAAAGCTAGTAAAAGACTAGGAAAAAGCAAGACTTCTCTTTGTTTTAATTCATTTGCATATTCAACATTTTGAAAAGGTCAGGACAAGGAGCCCTAAGAAATACAAATCAGGTGCCTGGGGTAGGAGGAAGGGTGCTCCTTCTCCTTCTGCATGTGTGCTGGGGATTGAACCCAGGACCTCACACCTGCTGAGCGAGTGCTGTACCCCTAAGCCACACCCAGCCTAAGGGGGGTCCCCCTTCAGGTCAGGAAGCCTTTCCCTGGCCTCTGCCCCCAACTCCCTCTGCAGACCTGAGGCCCAGTGGGGAGCAGGACCCCAGGGCGCTACTTCCCTGGTGTGAGCCTGCCTGCAGGACCAGGGCTGGGGGTCCCCACGCCTCTGGAGTCCTGTGTTCCCTCTTTTCCCCTGGTACACTTGGATCCCTGTTAACCTCCGTATTTTAATTCCTTAGGCATTCCAGAAGTGTTCCTTTATGGATGTAAATTCAAACAGTCATGCTGAACAATCCCGGGCTGACAGTCACGTTAAAGACCCTAGGCCAGGCGTCACAGCCCCGCCCAAGGAGAAGAAGGTAACGACGTGGCAGTGACGCGTTTGCCACATGGTCAGACAGCCCCGCCCGCCCCGCTCGGACACTAACATGGCCCTCTTGCACTTGACCTTGGTTCCCTCTCTCTTTTTCCCTCTCTCTCCTTTTTTGTTTTTTCTTTCTTTCTTTGTTTTTTAACTAATAGAGACATAGGTTTAGGTGAAGATCAGAGACACCTGGCCCAGGTTTCTAGCATAAAAGCTGTGTTCTTATGCATGGCATACAATAGTGTATGGGCAAACTAGACAGTATCTTGTCAAACTAAGAAACAGGTAGATACCTTTCGAAATGTTCTAGAACAATTTTTAAAAACAACAAAAAATAGTGACTGAGTACATAGAAGTGTTGCTATTTTTAACATGTCCTCTAGAAAATAAACAAAAAATTGTTACTAAAAATAGGTAAAAATCTCAAGTGCGGGGAAAAAAATCACAGCAGAAAATACCTGTCACCACCACATAGGTACGAGGGTAGAATTGTGGAACCATACAAGTATGGATTTGCAGCTACATCTAGGGATGCCAAACAGAATTTCTGCAAAGTATTACCTATTTTTAAAGTGTATCTTCGAAGATAGTAAGTGTAACATACTTCTAATGCTAAAATATGTCTGGCTGTCATTGCCTAAATACTCGAGGGAAAGGATTTGGCCTGACCGTTGCAGTTTTAAATTGAATATAGACCTACGATTTTGGGATTCCGAGTCATCCTGTTTTAATTAAGATTCTATATCAACTTTAGGATAAAACTGTACCAACTCAAATTCTAACCAACAACTTACATTTCCGAATTCGGGGTCACCACTTTCCCTTAAAGGCAAACATGATAGCTTCAACAGAGCCCGGCAGATACTCTCACTGGGTTCTACGGTCTGTGTGTCGGAAAGTTCAGTGAGGTGAGACCGTATCACCATGGGGGAGGACTAATCTAACCCAAGCTTCAAGAAACCTGCTCCCATCCGGCTGGTGGGCCTCCCAGAGCCCGTGTGTGTCATGTCTGCCGTGTTACAGACCCATGAAATGCTCAACAAGCAGAAGGCGTTTCACATAGGTGTGGTGACACAACCCGGGAGGCCCAGCAACCTGGGACACTGAGGCAGAAGGATTGCAGGTTCGAGCCCAGCCTGGAAACTCAGCGACTTAGCAAGACTCTGTTTCACAGTAAAAAAATAAAGCAGAGGGAGATCTGATTTTGCACTGGGGGGGATTATTGGATTATCCCTGAGAAATCTTCCTTATAACAAAAATCTACTAATTTGAATTAAACCCATGAAGTCACGTTGGAAGTATATTACTTTTCCTGCATATGGAATTTTCCTTTGTAGCTTTATTAAAACTAATTCATGGACAGCCCTGGCTTAGTGTACTTGGGCCTATGTTCCTTGTCTAAAACATTAACAGGGAACTTGAAACTTCACCAAGATCTGTGGGGGCAACCATTGTCTCATCATTGAATTTTTCTTATTGCCTGGAATGTTGCATTGATATTTCTTGTCCTGCAATCAAGGTGCCATTGGAAAAACAGCAGTGCCCAGCACTGGGTTTGATTGCAGGAGTTTACTCTTCATAATTACTGTATACCCAGTGGATGGATCTACTTTATAATAAGCATTAGACTAGTCCCCCAATTTTTGTCATTAATCTCTACCTAGGCTGTTTATTTACCCTTTCATAAATCACATGCTTTCTTAAAATTTTTTTCTCCTGTCATAATGAAGCCTCCAGACTTGTACATCCCCCTTATGCAATTTCCTAGACCATGTCTCTAATTTTAGTGTACTGGCCATATGCATATGGAGTGTGGTTCTCCAGTTGCCTCATCAATCTAGATCTGAGGTCTAAAAACAAATATGAAACAGCCTTAATCACCTTTCAGGCAGAGTCTTAACTGTCAAAGACTAAAAAATCATTGGGCATTTTTCAAGTTGTTCTAGATGCAGCTCATGCACGTGCTTTGCTATATTTATTCCTTTTTCTAATCCGTGATTAAAAATAATAGTTTATGTGAAAACTACATGTGACATCATCCACTTAGTGGTTTTGTAAGAGCGTATGCTTGGTACTAAGTCAGTATTAAAAGCCCACATGGCAGACGGCACTGGGAATATTTAACAATGGGTATGACACAGCCCTGACTCACCTCAGCAGATGCCTGCCCTGACCCCTAGTAAACGCAGCCAGCAGGTCACCAGCCAGACCTGTGTCCTTGTGAGGTCACAGCCCGATCCCTTCTTTGATTCAGAGAGTAAATTCTCACTTATACCATAATATAATATGCTAACTCCCTTTTTAAGAGGGGAAACTTTCCACTGAAGCCCCATTTACTTTTTTCCTTATAACCTTTTACTTGAGGTGGTGGTTGTCTTATCTGAATTTAGGATGCCAAAAGAAATTAGTTGGTTCAAACGCAGGCCCGGGTTCACTCCCCTTGTTTGGGCACTTTATGGTAGATGAACAGGAATTAAACAGGGGTTATTTGGTAACTAATGTGCTCGTACCTCATGACTGATGAATGCCAACTTTGTGGTCCGTGTGTTGCTCATGGATGTGTGTGAACATCCTTTCCGTTTTTAACCAGGGAAGGAGGACTGCTCCGGGTGACCTGGCTGAGCTGGGTTACTGTGCTTTGTCGTGTTGTCACTGCTCTAAGGAAATCACCTTCACTGGGACTGTGTTCCGCCCAGTTAGAATCACCATTTCCTGTGGGGCTTCTGCAGCAGGAAGAAAGGGCAGCAGTGCCTTGGAAGTGCTGGTGTTGGGTTATGCAAGGCCCGAGGTACTCACATGCCCAGGAAAGGCCAGGCGCCCCAGAGAGCACCCTTGTTACCTGCATCTTCATGGTTGGGTCCTTCACTTCTGAATTTTGGTGACACGCTCAGAAACGTAACTTTGTTCGGCACTGTAAAATACAGACAATGAAAGCTGCATTGTAAAATGCAGAGAATAAAAGCTGAATCGGGGGCTGGGCGAGTGGCATGGTGGTAGAGCAGTTGCCTAGCGCAGGCAAGGCCTGGGTTCATCTCCAGCACCACGAAAGGAAGAAGAAAACAGGCTGAATCACAATGTCAGAGTCACCGCCTCAGCTTTGAACATAGGTATTGTGGCTGGATGACAGCTGCACACACACCACCACATAATGCCATTGTAGTCAACAGTGGACCTGCACACTCTGGTGATCCCAAGGAGACTGTAACAGAGCTGAAAAATCTCCATCCCTCCTGCCCCCACAGCCACCCTAAGGTCCTATCATGAGGCAGCATCCCCGTGTTTTTAGTGAGGGTGACATAAACAAACCTGCTGCAGTACAGTCAGGGATGGTGGGCAATGCTGGGTCATGATAAACAGCTGTCACACTGTTTCATGCGTGTGCCTTATATCACTGGGTTAGAGTATACTGCTTCTACTTGTTAAAAAAATAAGCTTAGGCCAGCAGCAGCTTCATATGTGGCATGGTTGCTCTGTCCCTTGATTGCATCCAGGGCCACTTTACAACATCTGCACCATGATGAAATCACCTACTGCTACATTTCTCAGAATGCACCCCGCCATGCACCATTGAGTGGTTCATGACTACATACTGGGGCAGCAGTAGCACCATACATTTCAGTTTGATCCTCTTGGTTATTATTAATTTGAAGGGTATTTTGACACACTGACACATAGTATAAACTGCAGGTATATTTTCAATATGTCACTTCACCAGGGAAAAATAATGTCGCTTTTGTTGTTTTTGTGTTTCCACTCCAAATGACCACACAAAACCAATGCAGACGCCTTTCTAGGACAGCTTTCATAAATGAAGCAGAGATTGGTGAGATTTGGTGACACAGGTCTATAATTCCAGCTACTCTTGAGGTCACAAATTTGAGACCAGCCTGGGCAACTTGGCAAGGTCCTGTCTCAAAGTTAAAAGGGCTGGGAATCTGGCTCAGTGGAGAGTGCTTGCCTGGCATGTATAAATCTCCGGGTTCTGTTTCTAGTATCCAAGTTGGGGGGCAAGACTGAAACACCTAGGTGAAAAAGACAGATGTGAAAAATCCCTTGATCTTGACCCCTCAGTTCATGAGCAAGGAAACTGAGGCACAGAGAAGGGAAATAACAACTTGCCTAAAGTCACTTACTAGCCAGGCAGGTGTGGATTAGCATCCACACATTCTGCTTGCCCCATGCATTGTGCCTGCTGCGATTCTTGTCTCTGTAGATGTTGGTAAGCTCACAATCAGATGTTGATTGGTCCCTTTAATCTTTGAATCACTCCTCCGCAAAACCTGCACTGTGTGAAATACATTGCTAATTGAGATTTTCATCTTGTGCAAACACAGGGCATTTTTGGAAGTTGGAGAACAAAACCAGCCCAGGTAAACAGAGCTGTAGGCTTTGACTTGGTGTGTAGCAGTTGTGCTTGGCAGCATGTCTGGAAATGTAATTAAAGGAACGATTTAGTTATAGTCCACTTTGGTGGGGGGGATGTGGTTTTGTGGAGTAACATGTCCTACGCTGTTCTACCAGAACTTGGAATTTTTCCATGAAGATGTTCGAAAATCTGATGTTGAATGTGAAAATGGCCCCCAAATGGAATCTCAGAAGGTGAGTGCACCAGACCCGTGTTCCAACCGAGACCGTGCAGCTTGATTCGTTTCCTTCGCAGACCCATTTCTGATTAATATGTGTGGTTCCCCTCTCAGGTTACCACAGGGGTTCAGAGACCTAGTGAGCCTCCCAAGTGGGAAGCAGGACTGGAGAATAGTATTCCTGACGCATCGAGAACATCTGAATGTAAACCTGACAACTTAGCGAAGGAAAGTTCCATGTCCAATAAAAGTTTATTCAGGGACAGTAGAAACTATTCCCAGAAAAATGTGCCTAAGGTCACTCTCAATTTCACTGGCATGAATTCATCAGAAGATGAAATAAACAAAGGACCTAAAGTCCCAGGACTGCAGCACCCTCTCCCTGACACCGACTCTCCAAAAGTGACTTACGGAAAGACAAAAGAGATGGGTGAACAAGGACAAGAAAATACAGACAAGAGTCACATTCTCTTCCCTGTGAGATCAGCAGAATCCAGTATCCAAGATGTCAAAACCCAAGATCAAGAAGTCCTCACGACAGATTTTGGCCAAGTTGTGCTAAGACCCAAAGGGACAAGGCATGCTAGTGTAACTCCTCATGAGAACGGAGAAGCAACCCCAAGTTCTCCCACTGAAGAAAATGCCACCGACAACATTGCCTTCATGATTACCAAAACCGCCGTCCAGGTTCTGTCCAGTGGCGAGGTCCATGAGATAGTCAGCCAAAAGGGACAGGATGTGCAGACTGTTAATATCAATGCCAAAAGAGAGACGACGTCCCAGCAGGAAGAACCTGAAGAGCCAGTTGTGTGCCTGGACAAGAAGCCGGTCATCATCATCTTCGAGGAGCCCATGGACATCCGGTCCGCCTACAAGAGACTCTCAACCATCTTTGAGGAGTGCGATGAGGAACTGGAGAGAATGATGACGGAGGACAAGATAGAGGAGGAGGAAGAGGAGGAAAACGGAGACCCTGCAGTCCAGAATACCCCTTCCCCTACGTCTCCTCAGCAGGTGGCCTCTGGCCATCTTCGTGTGGGACAGCAGGCGGAGACAAAGTTCCAGCCACACTTCCTGTCCACAGAGACCACGACGCCAGGGAGACAGGAAGTGAATGAAGGTGAGCAGAGCCTGCCCAGCCCGGTAGACTCTCCTAATGCAGACAGCAAGGACGACACAGCTGAGGACCAATTTGAAAGCCCCAAGAAAAAGTTTAAATTCAAGTTCCCTAAAAAGCAGCTCGCTGCTCTCACTCAGGCGATCCGCACGGGAACCAAAACGGGGAAGAAGACCCTGCAGGTGGTGGTCTACGAAGAGGAGGAAGAGGATGGCACTCTGAAGCAGCACAAAGAGGCCAAGCGATTCGAAATTACCAGGTCACAACCCGAGGACGCCTTGAAAAATCCAGCCAGGAGGCCGGAGCAGCCTGGTCTAGAGAGCACGTGTCAGATTTCAAGAACTGACGAGATTAGAAAAAATACCTACAGAACACTGGACAGCCTGGAGCAGACCATTAAACAGCTGGAAAACACGATCAGTGAGATGAGTCCCAAAGCCCTAGGTGAAACTTCATGTTCTTCCAACAGAGATGCCTTGGCCAGCGCATCCCACATGGCCCATGAGGCCTCTCCCCGAAACTTGCTAGTTCTGGATGAAGCCCCCCCTGCCCTAGAGCCCCCCACATCAGTATCTTCAGCTTCACGTAAGGTATCTTGTTCTGGTGGAAAAATGAAAAGACCCCTCCCCGGCTGCTTTCTTAAAAATCTGCCATAATCATCATTAGTGAAAGGTGTCTTGTGATTTAATTGCTTCCTTTCAGGTGGCTCGCGTAGTTTGTCTTTTCGCCACGGTACCCTTTCCTCCTCCTCTCTCCCTCACCTTCCAAACAACAACTAGGTGTCTAACAGCTAATCGTTTTTGCCTGTTGCTGATTGGTGCTGGGTAAACGTGAGGATGGTGGGCCGGCCGTCTGCTGTTGAAATGATTGCTCTGATACTCACATTAAAATCCATTGGATCAGTAGTGAGCGGTTTATTCTGTGTGATTCTTCTGATTAACACGTTGGTGTCTCCTCAGTCTGTCCGGCATGCAGGGCTCTGGCTTTCACCTTGACCTTCTCTGCGCAGCGCGGAACAGCCTCCGTCAGAACCCACTCACCTGCTTCTGTTTTTCTCCCCCTTCTCGCTGATCCTTCCCGCAGGGCTCCGGTGGGACCCCGCAGACCAGCCGCATGCCGGTCCCCATGAGTTCCAAGAGCCGACCCGGCAGCCTAGACAAACCCAGCAAGCAGTCCAAGCTGCAGGATCCCCGCCAGTACCGTCAGGTACTTTTACCTTAACCCGCTTTTGGATGGACACTAAGGCAGTTAAGAAGCGATCTCTGACCTAGTGTATACCAGATACTGTGTTTTCTTTGTAAGATATGGTTTAATAGACATCCTGGATCTGGGGGCATGAAAAAAGTCTAAAACGCCCGTGGTACTCTTTTCTCCATGCTCTTGCATGCGTGCAATAAAACATCTGTTACTTTATGACTCCAGATTTTAACTGCAAAGACACAGTGCCAGACCGGTGGATTTTTTTGTTTTTTGTTTTTTTTTTTATGTAGTAATACATCGGAACAGTTTGGGAAACACCGAAAAGCCGACTGGTTGCTGACCTGCCTTTAGAGCCCCCAGTACTACCGTCCGCGTTGACTGTGGCGGTAGACGCAGGCCGAGGCACCCTCACCCCCGCCCGGCCGGTCCCCACCCCCACGCGCGGCCGTGGCGCCCGGGGTGGTGGCTGCAGGGACGCACGCGCATCCTCCCTTTCTGTTTGCGCGCTGCCTCGTGCCGCGCCGTGTGCTTGGGAGGGAAGTTTCCCACCAGGGCCGGAAAGGCACAGGCCGTGGCTCAGGCCTCGCCCGGTGTGGCGGCGGTTTTGCCCAGCGAGTCTCGGAGGGCTGTGTTGCCAGGCCCCAGGGTTGCTCGCGTGCCCGCTCTCTGACGGCTGTCTCCCGCCATCTCTGTTCGCAGGCTAATGGAAGTGCTAAGAAAGCTGGTGGGGAGTGTAAGCCTACTTCCCCCTCCTTCCCCGCTTCTAAGATCCCAGCCCTGTCCCCCAGCGCGGGGAAGAGCGGCCCCCCGCCCGCCCCCGGCGGTGACGGCGCCACCCTCGCTAACCCGCCCGCCGCTGCCAAGCCGCCCGGCGCTTCTAACCCGCTCAGCCCCCCGCCAGGCCGGCCCGCGCCCCCCGCCTCCCACATCCCTTCCGTCTCTAACGGCTCCTTCAAGTTCCAGAGCCCGCCTCACACAGGGAAGAGCCACCCGCTCTTCTCGGCGCAGACCCCCAACGGCCGGGCTGCCCCTCCCGCCTCCGCCTGCCCGTCCCCGCCCTCCCCCGCCTCGCCCACCGCCCTGGGCCAGGGCGCCCGGGGCCCCCGGACCGCGCACCCGCCGGCGCTCACCGGCTTCAAGGCGCAGAACGGAAGTGCGAGCAAAGCCAGCGCGGCGGCTGCCAAGGACGCCTCCTAACGGCCACACCCTGGTGGGCACGAGTTGGAATGACATTTTCTTTTCGTTGTTTTTTCAGTCTGCAACTGTTCTCACCAGAGAATGTAAAATATTACTGTACCGCTGAGGCTTAACGCAAAGTATGTGCTAAGTGCTGGATGGATAGAGCTCAGTGAGGCTTGTTCTGGTTACTTTGTTTTCCTTTGTTCCTGTTGTGACTGCGTAGTGTTTACTGTCTAGATTCAGTACCTAGTCCATGAAGTAAGCATGTGCTACAAAAAGAGCGTATGGGGAGAGCAAAGGGTGTGCGAGAGACAACATTGTATTAAGCATGTAAAACATGTATGATTCCAGAATTTTAGTATGTTTTGTATAAAAATATTTTTCATTATGGAGACTAGAAGTGAACAGAGAAATACACAAGTGTGACTATATAAATTGTAAAACAGATACTATAGTATTTCCTTTTATTTTAGTGTTATTTAGCTTTATTACAGATTTCTATTTTTGTCAGAACTTCATGGTTCCTTTCAAGATTTTTTGCCAAAACATTTTGATACTATAGCATTGTACATTTGAAAGTAGTGTGCTAGATGATAAGCCAATGAACTTCTACACGAGCCGGTAGGGAGACATATGTAGGGAGAAATTTATCAGAACTATTGCACTGCCATGAAAAGTATGTATTATAATTTGCTAGCCCAAGCAAGCTAGTTTTGCTTCTTTTCTTCTTCCTTTTAAATTTTTTTTTTTTATTTTAACATTTGAGATTCTCTAGTTGTTTTCTTAGACTAGCCCCTTCCTTTATTTTCTGAGACCTGGTAACCCACACTACTATGTTGTGGATTTTAAAATGTACACTTCTGTACGGTTCTGTAAACTGATCAACTTTTGTAAATATATAAATATAAATAGACATAAAAATACTGTGTGTGACCACACATAGAGTAGTTTTCCCACACCAAAGTTAATTTTTATGCATGCTTTAAAAATATATATTGGAATGGGTAGAAATGAGACTATCCACACATTTTTAAAAAGCAACAAGTTTGCACAGTTGGAGTGTTTTTGTAAATAAATGTATTTGTATAACACAGTCATGTAATATACAGAACTATAAGCAGAGACTTTGCAAAATTAAATAAAGGGCTGCATGCTTATTATTTTTCGTACCTTGTCACTATAGTTCCTAG
>RJWM01029420.1:0-24454 GCA_004363535.1 Dasyprocta punctata
AAGATAACGATGCGCAAATTGCAACCATTGTCAAGCTTCTATCTTCCAGTTTTGTAAACCTGCAATGTTGTGTATTTATGCTAGTTGTTTGCTTGTCTCTTTTGCTTGTTGTTTTTACTATATATGTCATTTTTTTGTTGTTGTTGTTGTAGTTTTTGTTTGTTTTGTTTTTCTTCGCTTAAATAAAATAAAAAAAAAAATATCATAGTGAAAGAATGTGACAGAATATACCTGCTCAGTTCATGCAGCTGAGAAGAAGAGCAGAGGACAGTACCAGAAAGGAAATGGTCAGAGACCAGAAAATCACCAAAGTCACTCCTCTGTGACTCAACTCAGATATATATTGGGAACTTTTTCCTCGCAGACACACGGATGTGCAGACATTGGTAAAGTGCTCTTTACCAATACCCCGGAAGGCTCCCAAGCCCATTAAGTTGACAATCTACTTAAGTATCACACAGAATCTTGAAGTGGTTAAGCTGGGAATCTAGGCCAGTTAACCTGAGTCCAGCACCCTCAACTGCTGTATGAAGGGTAGCCAGAATGTAGAGAAATAGCACCATCACTGGAATGCAGGATATCACCTGCATGATGTGTCTCTTCTGCCCAACCCATAGTTACCCTGATTCAATCCTTGCTAGGCATTTTCCATGCATTGTCTAGCTAAACTCCAAAAAAAAAAAAAATGCTAAGGAATTACTGTGATTATCCTAGACACATACCTTCAGGGTTGAAAAAAAGTGGTCTAAATTATGAATATCATAGACATAAACTCCAACAGGTTAAGAGTATCAAGTAACTCTTACCACTGTATTTAGATCAGGACATAGAGAACAACATACTAGAGGTGAGTAGAAAAAACATGTGTAGATCCACATGCATTTCCTGTACTGAAACCTTTCAACAAATTCAAAAATACATATGATGTACTAAAGGAAATCTGAATGTAATAGTGAGCCAAACTTGTTTCTTTATGCTTGGGTAACATCAAATCTCACCCACTGTAAGTAACTGTGTAACTCATTTGTATTCATGATTCATTGCACATCTCATTTTTGTCTGTCTGGTATCTCTAGTTTATTCTAAACTATGTCCTTTAGGAACCCCAATCTGAAGGAGCTGGTTAATCAGGACATTGGGTAATAATAAAAGCATGAGAGCCTTTTTCCAGCAGTAGAGATAACATACTTTAGATACTTTAGGAAGAAGCTGTTAAGTCACTTTAGAGACCAACAATAACTGAAGAAAAAATTATATCCTTAGAAAAGGGCCAACAAGCCTCTTTTTCTTATTGCAAGTCCCTAAACATTCCCAAATTATATTTTAAGCAATAATTCTTGAATATAAGAAAAGGAAGACCTCAATGGATAAATAATCTCCTGGCATTCTAAAAAGATGGAACGAAGAGGGACTGGATTGAAGGTGACCATCACTCAACCGAAGAACTGCAACTGGAGGAGGGAGCCCCACCTGATGCTTCCATGGATGGTAGGGCACAAAGGGCCTAGAACTGCTGACCACACCAAGCCTCATTCTTTTGTTAAGGTGGAAACCACATAACATAACATAACCACATAATATTCATTGTTTTACAGAAACACTAAATCTACTGGAAGAGAAAATAGACAGAAAGCTTGAAGACATGGGTATAAGCAGAGACTTCATGAACAAAATCCAGACTGCATGGGAAATACAACAAATGAGATCTCACCTTACTAAAAAGCTTTTACACAACAAAAGAAGTCACCAACACAGTGAAAAGAAAACCCACAGAATGGGAAAAACCATAGATAATTGTCTCTCAGACAAAGGACTTAGATCTAGAACAAATAAAGAATTGAAAAAAATCAGACCCCTCCAAAATTCAAAGACCCAACCCAAAAATGGGCATATGAGATGCATATACACTTCTCAGATGAAGAAATACAAATGGCAAATAAATACATGAAAAAATATTCAGCATCATTGGCCATCCAAGCCTTTCAAATTAAAACAACACTGAGATTCCATCTCACTCTAGAAAGAATGGCTTTTATCATGAAATCAATCAAAAACAAGTGCTGGAGGAGCTATAGGGGAAAAAGAACCCTTCTCCACTGTTGGTGGGATTGTAGACTGGTGCAACCATTGTGGAAATCATTGTGGAGATTCCTCAATAAACTAGGACTAGCAGTCTCATTTGACCCAGTTATGCCCCTTCTGGGTATCTTCCCAGAAGAATTAAAAACATCATGCCAGGACCATGGATTTAGCTCAGTAGCACAAGCACTTGCTTGGCAACTGTGAGGTCATGAGTTAGATCTCTGGTACAAAAAGAAAAAAAAAGAACAAAAGCATTATACCACAGCAATAAATTCACATTCTTGTTTGTAGCAGCACAGTTTATAGTAGCTAAATCTTGAAAACGATCCAAATGCCCATCAACTGATAAATGGATAAAAGAGATGTAGTTTTTATATGATGGAGTACTACTTAGCCATAAATAATGATAAACTAGAAACTTTTATAGGTAAATGGATACAACTCAAAACCACACTCATAAGTGAAATAAATCAGACTCACGTGTAAGCATCATAGTCTCACTAGTGAAAGAAGCTGAAGTAATAAACAGGACCCAAAATGTATAATACATATTGTGAATTGGGAAGAAACTGTTCAAAACAAAAGAGAAACTGTGATGCAGAAAGGGGAAATGAAGAAAGAGAAAAGGAAATATATATATAGGTATATATATATGTATATATATACATACACACATTAGTTAAGATATACTGCTAGTTTCTCTTAGTTCATTGAAAAGAAAGATTTGTGCTAATATTGTTTGGACAATATCTCATGCCTAAATCTTGTAGCCTGAGTAACTACTCTGAAGACAATAGACAATGTATTAATTATTGTTACTCTACTATTGTCTTAAAAGTCTGTTTTATTTTTTCCTTTTTATAGTAAAATTTAAAAATTAATTAATTAAAAATTCAGTTTTAAAGGGAACAGTTCAGGGGTATTTAGTGCATTCAAGATACAGCACAACTACCTCCATGAGCTACTTCCAAAATATTTCATCATACCCAGAGAAATCTTGCACCCATTAAGCAATCACACCCCATTTCATCCTCCCCACGATCAATCCCTGGCAACCACCACCTGCCTTTCCATCTCTGTGTTTGCCTATTACAGATATTTCATTTAAGTGAAATCTCTCATTGATAAAACTCCAAATTGCTTCTGTCAGTGGCTACACCATTCTACATTCCTACAAGCAGTGTACAGGGGTTTTACTTCCTCTATGTCCTCATCAAAACTTACTTTCCATTTTACAATTATTATGATTATGGCAAAATAATTGGTATAGTGGTAATTTTGATTTGCATTTGCCTGATGACTGAAAAGATTAATGATGTAGAGCATCACTGATGATATTAATGATGTAGAGTACTTTTCTTGTGCTTTGCGGTATTGTATATCTTCTTTAGACAAATATTTATTCAAGTTCTCAGCCCATCTTTAAATTGAGTCCTTAATTTTTGCTGTTGAGTTGTAATATACAAATTCTGGAGTATCTAGGCCCTTATCAGATACTGAGTTTGCAATACTTTCTCCCTTTGTGTAATGTATTAGTCAGCTGAGATACAATACCCAACACTCACAACTTAGAGGAGAAGTTTCTTCTACTCACAGTTTCAGCCCATGAACAGCTGACTCCAAGGTAGGGATATCCTGATGAAAGGGAGTGCAGACCAAAGCTTGGTGGCTGGAAAGCAGAGGAAGTGAGCAGTACCAAAATGGAGGGAACAAGAGAACAGACATAGACCCCAAGACCTCATAGACCTCCATGACCCATCCAGACACACCTATGCATCTGCTCTGCCAATCTCGATGGTAGATCGTAAAGCCAAGCAAGCTGAGACCCTCCCTAACCACCATGTACATTTTCTCGATACATAAGGTCCTTTAATAATAAAAGTTTCCCTTTATTATCAGACTTAATTTAACTATTTTTATTTTGTTCCTTTTGCTTTCACTGTCTCACCAAGTCTCCTGATGGTTGTTAACATCACAATTGTCCCTAAGATCTGTGTTTCCATGGCCTTCTGTCCTCTCTTGAGTCCATTCAGTACAAACTCCTCATAAATTATTCTACCCCTCCTACCCTACCTTGAGTCTTCCTGTAGTTATCTCTTATCTTGATCTGCACTTCATTTTTCCCTTTTCTTCCCACAATGTACTTTCAAGGACCTTTTTGATTTAGTCTAAAAATAAGTTTATTCTACTTCCACTCAGAAATTAAAATCAAGAGAAAATCTTCTGCAGATGTTTACTCTACAGTTTTCTTTAGAGATCTCCCGGCCTCTCTTCTCCTAACAAAATTTTATGAGGCCTCCATACTGATACACTCCACCTTCTCACCAATTTGCAGTTAAGCCTTGCCCACATCACTGAAACTGCTCTCTGAGCAGCTGCTCATCACCTCCAGTTAGCCAAATTCTGAGGACACTTTACGATTTTATCGTAGCTGGTCACCTCTGAAACATAACTCCTTTTTTCATACTCTTTCCCTGTCCTCCTTCCTCCCTCTAACTCTTGATTTCCTTCTCATTTGAGAAAGATCTACTTCCTTACTTTCTATTATCTATCTTTTATTTTGCTCTTTATTTTATTTATTTATTTATTTATTTATTGAAAGAGAAAAAATAAAAATAACAGTAAAACAGAGTTTTGAAATATGTTGGTAGGAGAGTTACAATAATTAATAGATTGTGTCACAGTAGTTAGTCAGAGTACAAGATATAGTTATGATATCTTGTCCAAACAATATTAGCACAAACCTCTTTATTTATACTTTGGTTTTCTCATGTAAGAGAAACCATAGGATATTTAGCTCATGTGTCTGATTTACTTCACTTAACGCTGTGGTCTCAAGGTTCATCTATCTGACTTATAGCCGTGGCCTTGAGGTACACAAATGTAAAGCCCCTTTATATGATTTCACACGAAAATCATCTGCTATATAAATGTTAAAATTCTGCAAGTGCTGAACATTAGGTAAATCGGTGATATATGCCCCAATAAGTAAATAGTAATGCTTGTTTCCTCCTGAAGAAAGTGATCGATGCCTGGGAGATCAAGGATATCAGCAGCCAGAGTCCCCAAGATGGAGTCTTACATGTGACACCTCTTGAAGCAAATGAAAAACAGAATCTACACGGATGTTACAGTGCAGAGTGACTTACAGTTTACAAGAAGATGCCTTAATTTATAATGGGTTTTAAGTGTGAGGTTTTATAAGTGGGTAGTTTTTCTCGTATCTCTAAATGTTTATTAATAGCACATTAGCTAGACTAGAATTGAGAGAGCTTAAAAGAGTTTAGAACTAAAGTGTAATTATATTGATCCACTGAGATTCAATATAAAACAAAGAGGCAGTATTTCTAAAGTGGCTGATTATCATCAGAAGCAAATGCTCTGGCTTGTAAGAATTCAGCATATAATCCCCCCATAAATGGCTTAAGCATAAGATTTTCTCTTATGGAAATACAGAGCCCAAGGGTAATTTTATCTCCCTGTATGGCTTGACTGAGGGCCAAGTGATATCGTCCTCTCTCCATTTGCTATTTCTCACCTTGTGACAAGGAAATCCAGGCAACGTCTGCTAAACCCAAGAGAAAAGAAACTGCGTGACTCTTGCCAATTCTGAGATTAGTTCTCATTCATTCAAATGAGTTCTGTGGCTATCCCAGAACCCATGTTTTGCAGCCAAGGTAATGGAGTGTGCTAATGGTCTCAGGCCTGTAGTCATACATCCACCTCCGGAGTAGCAGACGGAATCAGCATCATCCGAACCACATTGTCTGAGAACAGGACCACTGTGAATCTCCAGAAGGAAGTAGATATTTTTTAACCAAATGAAGGGGAAAATAGCAGTGGCTGCCTGGCAAGCATGAGGTCCTGAGTTCCATTCCCTGTACAAAAAAAAAAAAAAAAAGGCAGGTAACAAATGTTGGGTAACTATAAAAAAGACAAATACTTGCTTTGCTCATCATATACAAGTTTTCTGGGTTTTAGTTTTGGTGTAGAGCAGTATTCTCACAGCATCACTCAGGAGAGATGATTCCATACCTTCCATTAGCATTGGAAAGTCGACCTCACTGTATACAGCCCCTAGGAGCCTCTCCTATATATCAAATGCTTCCACCTGCCATGTCCTCATCTACTAGGGATCTCAAATTGATTCTCCATAGGTCAAATCTGTTTGGACACATATCTATCTAAGATGTTATTACCTAATACTATCCCTGAGCAGTGCAAATAATCAATACTAACCTACTTAGGATATGTAAATAGGAAGGGCAAAACCTTTACTTTCCAATTTCCCAAGATGGAGGATAGGGGCAAAAGTTCACCTTGTGGGAGTTTTTCAAGTGATCTAGGATTTAGCATAAGAATGAGGCAATTCAACAGCTCAGTACAACTGAAAAAAAAAAAAAAAAGAATGGAATTAGATGGCTTCATTTTATTTTAAATTAAAGCAAGCTCCAGTTTCTAATCCAACAACAGTATTTTAAAGGGCTAAACAGTGTTACTTCTGCCGTAGACATGGATAAGTGGAGATGCACCTCGAGTCTTCCAAAGGAAGTGACCCACTGAAACCAGGTTAGGAAGACCGGTAGACAAAGGCAGATTTCTGACTGTGACACTGAGCTGATTGTGTGAAGCTGAGTAAGAAATGCCCAGTTAAATTGGATCAGCGTGGTTCTGGGTGTAGCTGAGAGGATTTACTGAAGATGTGCTGGGATCTACTGAGCATAAGTGACTGCAAACAATGGGTTTGCCGCCTGAATGGTATGAAGGGGAAGCAAAGCAGGAAGGATCACTTCGGTTTTTTCAGAGATGCTCCAGTCTTCACATACACCTTGGACATCATCTCCTGGTTCTAACACAGACCCTTCAGCCTCCAGCACAGAACCTTCAGCCTTAGAGTATAGACCCTTCGACCTCCTGATACAGACTCACACGGGACACTACAGTGAGCTGCAGGCCTTCAGCTGGATCATTTGCCTCTCCGGTGCACAGACAGACGTTCTGCACTCTTCTATACCCGACTGTGGGTGGCCATTGTAAGCCGATCTTGTAAATTCTTATATACGTGCATACTTTGCAGTAAACCTGTTTCTTTAGTAAACCCCGACTGATACACTGACCTTTGTCACACTTCCCTCCTTTTCACTTCTTCCTTCTCTCTCTACAGTTTTGGTTTTTCTGCCAAATGCTGCATTTACTCTTAACTCAGTTTATCATTTCCTTCTGCCTAAATTCAGAGTTCTGCCACACACTTTCAGCCCAAAGTCTTTGAAGGGGAGAAGAGATTCTGAGTGTCAAATATTCCAGCAAACGATAGCATTCTAAAATGACTTTAGTAACCTCTGAAATAGGTAAAGAAACTTTGTTCTAAGTCTCCACAATGCAATCTTGAGACCAAGTATCTCAGGTTTTGCTTCAACTCTTCTTGGAAGCATCAGCACAAATTTAATTTATTTTTATTTAAAAGGGAATAAAATAGAACAGTAAAATGAAACAAAACAAAACAGTGATAGGACAGTAGGAAACCCACAATCATTACTATATTGCATATTGTTATCCTCTAAATAGTTGCTCAGAGTACCAGCCTCAAGCTTGCAAAGTCAGTCAAACAACACAAATACCAAGGTTGCTTCCCTACTTCGGTTATTATTATCTCATCCTGTGTTGCATCCAGTTGCTTATGGCTGGGGGGCACAGTGGGTGAAGGCCGCTTCCTTGCAGGCTCTCCCTGGCTGGCAGGGCCTCTGCTGGCACACAGGAGGGCACTGCATGGCCCCCCCCTACAGCCCTTCCCAGCCAGCAGGGCCTTCACCAGCACACGGGGGGCTGCACAGCTTCCTTGCTGGCTCTCCCTGGCTGGCAGGGCCTCCTCCAGCACACACAGGGGTACTGCTTGGCTTGCTTGATGCTTCCCCTGGCCAGCAGAGCCCCTGCTGGCATGGGGGGAGGGGAGGCAAGGAGGTGCACGACCTCCTCACTTCTGGCAAACAGGGACTCTGCCAACACATGGAGCGGTGGACACTGCATGGTTTCCTTGCTGCTTTCCCCCAGCCGGCAGGGCCTCCTCTGGCACATGGTGAGGAGGTGGGCACGTGGCTTCCTTCCTGCTTCTCCCTGTCCAACAGGGCCACTGTCCCTGGTTTTCTTATTTTTGCTGGATTCCTAAATTATCTCTCTCCATGGTCTTCGAGTCTGAGTCCGATCCTTCCTGTGTCCATGGGACCCACCTTCCTCCTCCTTCTCCTCCTCATGTTGTTGTTCTCCAGGGTCTGGACACCACAACTTGGAGAGGGTCTTTCTCTGCTGCTCACCACTCTGCCATTTCCCAGAAGTTCAAAATTTAAAATTCTAAGTCTAATCCAACTATTCATTCTTCTTTATCTAAAAATCAGATTTGTTACTATCTCTTCACATTTTCAATGTCCCCCAAACCTGGAAAATCCCTTTTTCTCCAGTTCGCAAATCTAAATCCTCATCATGTATTTTCTTTCTCAATTATATTATCTCCTTCTTAGATTGTTCTTTTCTATCTTTGTTGTCCCATTTCTGAGATCCTACGATACTTATCACTAGGGCTACCCATGTTAATTTTAATCATGTAACTTCATATTTTGCTACATGTTTCTTGTGTTTTTACTTGTTTGGGGCCTAAATGCTCCATAATTTTGTAGTTCCCATGATACCTGGTTCATAATGGTGACTATTACCAAAGTTACCCCACTTGTCTCTCAATTATGCAACAGTTCCCAAGTTGTCATACCTCTCCAAGGACTGATGTATGTGTCAATTTGTTCAGTAACCTTCACACTTTATGCCATCAAGGGCACTTGCTAAAAGACTCAGTGTTCCAGTAGATCTTTGTTGGACTTAGAAATTACCTTGGTAAACAATTGTCCCAAGTGATTCTGAGAGAGGTGAGCCAAGGACTAAACTCTGAATCCTGTTTACAAAGATGCTTCCCAGTCATATCCACAGGGCTCTCAGCTATCAGGAAGTACCATCTCAAACAAAGGAAGTTCCACTACCCTCCAGTTTATTTGTTTTTTGCTGTCCCACACAGCCCTGAAAAGTTTGCTATAAGGAACATAGTATAAAAAAGAAACAGATGTGTGAAATTATGAAGTTTGCAACTCCTGGTCACTTCTGTATCTGGGGATGATTGATTGCCATAGTTTGATAACTCAGCAGAGATAAAGGCACACATGTGGGTGGCCAATCAATTGTGAAAATCTCTCAGCGTGATATGAAAGGTACATCAACTGGAATCCCGGTGACATTCATTTATCTAGTAAAGCAAGAAATGTGATTACTTTCATGTGATTTGGCAAAACTTGAGACAGTTGAGTGGCTCATCCAGTGTTCATCAGTTCTCATGAAACAGTCCTCTCAGGGCCTCCAGGAGACCTTCAGGACCTGGAGATTAGGAAGACCCAGAACTAGGGTGTGTGAGTACAGTGTAATGCACTGCTAGAGTGTGAGACACCTTCCACTCAATGTCAGGAGGCCTAATTCTTCCTACAAAGTTGCGAGAAATATCAATACCTAGCCTTTGCTAAACATTATACCAAAGGTTTTCTTACATGTTCTCATTGAATCTTCATTTTAAAAATAAATAAATCATATCAGAAGTGTTATATTTGTTGCCTAATGTTATAATTTAAGTGGCAAAACTTGGATTCAAAGCCAGGGAGTTTGATTCCAGAGGTGCAGAAGTCACTGTATTATTCCCCAGCCTGATGTATATTAAGGGACTCAGGTATCACTTCACCATACATCTAAGATGTCTATATAGGCTTATGCCAGCTCTATCTGTTGCACTGGGTTAACCTCAAGATTCAAGTGAATGGGTAGATATGCAAGTGCTGTAAAAGGACCTGGTACTTGGTGAACAATATTGTGCAAATGTAAATGCCTAAAAATAGCAATATCCACTTTTAAGAGCTCAGTCCCATGGGTGTCTTGTAGTAAAGTAGCACATGATTGGCAATATTTCCAGTACTTCAAGAAAACCCATAAATCCATAGGTTTATTTAAATTATTTTTGACATTTCAAACATTGGTTCCTATTTTTTGAAAAAAGAAGATTTTGCAGATCAATCAAACAAGTCTGAAAGATCCTGACTTGGGACATATGCACATATAAGTAGAAAGTCTTAGAGAGCCTTAAAGGGGTGCCTTTTATCGGGATATAGGGTAGATCCTGTCTATTTGGACAATTCAATGAAGCGTCTTGTGCTTCTGTTTCTAATCAGTAAAGTGAGTCCAATGGGGGAAGTTTCGGCCAGGTATTGTCTCAAGTTTCCTAAAACATATCTTCATCCTATAACTAAAAATCTTGTACACTCATATAACAAGTTATGGTCTTGATTTTGTGCTGTTGGCATTCTGTTTGAAGAGACAGAAATCATTTAGATGAAAATGCAAGATTCCATTTGAAGCATCTTATAGATTAAAGTGTCTTTTGTCCACACTCACAAAGGGAAAGAGTTGTTATAAGAGGGAAATGTGGAAACCCAAAGGTGAGTTACCTATCCAGGAAAGGGATAGGTATGGCCACCAGAGCTCCAGACATCAGTATGCATTTAGCAAGGGTAAAATAAGCAGAAGTCAAAATTCGAGGACTAGTTCTTTGATGCAAGATGTTAGAGCTTTAAAAAGAGGGTGTTCCAGGGTGCATGGGAGTATCTGAAGGCCACCAAATGGGAAGATAGATTAAACTTGTTCTGTATATCCCCAAAAGTAAAATTATCATTAGTGTGGAAAACAATACTAGAAACAGCTTTTGGGTTGACTATCAGAAACATTCTGAAAGCTGCCAAATATGAACATGGTTATTCCAAATAGTAATGAGATTGCTGTCTCCAGAGGCATTTAAACAGATGCTGAAAGTACATTTAGTGAAGTTGTTGCAGAAGGGATTTGAGCACTAGAAGTTGTGACAAACGAGAAGGGTAAGAGTTCATGACCTTTGCCCTCATCTATTAGAGACCCCTTCTATGGCGCCCGTTATCAGGGACCCCTGCAGTGAGTCCCCAATCTCCTGCCAGTGCTTTGGCACACAGGGAGAAGAAAGAGAAAGAGATGAAATAGAGGTGCAGGCAGGGATCTGACCAGCTGTTCTCTGGGAACAAAAGGCCATGAGGCTCCCAGAACCTTGGTATTTATGAATTACACCTGAGTCAAGGTCAATGCGCAAAGGGAACAGTACTGGCGACTACAGTGTGCTAGTAAGAGGAACAAAACATTCTTGCAAGAACAAGGACAAGACAGGGGGGCAATGAGGAAACTGTAGTTTCCCCAGGTGCCCTATCCTCTTTAGCAGGTCACCCTGTGAGTGCCACAGCAGTCATTAGACCTAGAGCTTCCAACTGTGACCAGAAAAGAGCAGGGAGTTTCCATGTTTCAATCTGGCCCAAAGGGCAAAACAAGGACATGTTACGGACATCCCCTAGACTTAATTTACAATTCATGGTCCCCAACACTCCTCCAATTCCATCCAGATTCCTAGGCTGACTGGAATCAAATTCACCTGGGGAGTTCACTTTGCACAGGCTATGCAGAGATCCTGATTCACTGGGTCCATAGAGAACCTGGGAGTAGGAATTCTAGCAAGCCATCCCATGTGACATGGTGAAAACACTCTGTAAATAGCTTCCAGTTTGCTTGTCTCATTATATGTCCACATCCTTTTAGAGTATAGGTGAATTCCCACATGAGGAATGTGAGGGTTTAACAGGTCATGTAGCCGGTGAGTGACAAAGGAGAACTCTGAACTCAAAATATATTGTATTCCAAAGCCCTTAACAAGTGCACATTCTGCTCACAGAGTGTTTCTTGCTCACAAATAGAGTCTGTTCCTAGGACTTGGAGTTCTGGGAATATAGGACAGAGATCGTGTTTGTCAGTTTTTGCCATTGTGACAAATAATCTGAGGTAAACAACTTAGAGAAAGAAAGACTGATTTTGGCTCACACTTTGAGGTTCTGTCCATGGTCAGCTGGCTCCATTGTTTTCAGACCTGTGGTCATGCAGAACATGGCAGAGGAAAGCTGCTCATCTAGCAGTAAGGAAGCAGAGAACAGAGAGCCAGAAAGCAGACCAGATACAGTCCCCAACACCACACCCTCATCATCTGTTCCCTTCAAATAGGCCTCACATTTCTGTTTCCGTCACCTCCCAATAGTACCAACAGGCTATGATCTTGCCAATAGATTTGTTCACTGATGAAGTTAGAGTCCTCCTGACCCAGTCACATACCAAAGAGCTCATCAGCTGACAACCAAACCATTAGCACATGAGTTTTGAGGACATTTCAGATCCACACCATTACAGAGATGCTCCCAGGAAGAAAATGGAACCTGTCCTAAGTGTCTAACCACTAGCTCATGTAAAGTCCTAAGGAGAACAGTTGTGATGGACAGTCTCCTGCCTTACTCTTGGTCTGCAGGGTGCCTTCTGCGGCATGAGTGCAATTAATTAAAGGACAGAGGTCATGGGAAGGAGGAGCAGGTGAGAAAAAAACTGAAAAAGATTATTTTCCAAGTGGAATGATATTTATCTGATTACTGCCCTGGGCTTCCATCCATGTTTAATGTAGCACTGATCTCAGAACCCCACAGTCTTCTGTAAGGAACTGGCTGGTCAAGAATGTGGTGAATATGTAAAGTAAACCAATAATACAAACACAATCAGGGTGACCTGTGTCAGAGGAGAGATGGCGCCTACGGTGCTGTAAATTTCAATTTCCGATGATTCCCCGGCTGCAGAAAGGCAGAGCCAGCCCTTGTGATGATCAGGCAGCTCTATTCACCTCTTTAGTTTATTTTCCCCTGAGGATTGGACAGCAGAAATGAGGAAGTCAATTTTCCTTTCATTCCAAGCAGATTGAATTTTGCTAAACTTAAATGGGCTCGGGATAAGTAAAGGTCAAACTAGCCTTGGATCTTTTTCTTCATTAAAAAAAAAAAAATCAACAGCTGTATGGTTGTTTCTAGGTCTTTTAGCAGACAAATACTTGAAGATGTCATCAGCAGAGCCCAGTGAGGCATGCACTACTGTAACAAAAACATAAACAGTCAAAGCTAGAGCCAATTATCGCTTCGACCAATGCATAAATATTTATATAAAAATATGGTAAATATATTCCACCTTGCTAAATATAATACTACAAAAACTAGATAAAATGGGCCTTATGTAAACAACATGAAGACCAACTCTGTTATCTAGTTCTGCTTTCTTAATTGTTTTGTGCCCAACAGATCTAAAAGTATCAATAAAGGAAGTCAGATTTACTCTGAGGCATGCTGGGCTGTTTAGCTCTCTACCAGAGTCTGGAGTTATGTTGATAATCTCTGTACAGCAAACGTTTGCTAAATCCAATGCTGTTTGGTAGCTCATTAGATAAAGAAGCCAAAGCTAATTTGAAGTTTGGAGTTTATATGGCTGTAACAAAATCAGCCAAAGACAGAAAAGAAAGCTTGGGTCCAAGGAGGTAGGTAGAGCCCAAAACTTGGTTTTCACACATCTACTATCACTGCAAATCAAAGGAAGAAAAATAAGAAATGACAGGAGAAGTCATTACAACATCAATAAGATATCATTATAACATTTAAATGTTATCCCTACTGAAGGAATTTTGATGGAAAATCTTAATATACTAAGCTCTTTTAAAATTGTGAATTCTAAAACTCTGAGACCAGAATCTGGTAGGGAACAAGGTAGATATAAAACTCATTAGATATGTAGACTAGTGGGCAATTATTATGACCAGTTTTTCCAACCCAGAAAGTATTTTTGAGGAGAATAAAACAATGTTTTAGAGCAATGCATCATTCGCTATTATGTTGTGGAACTAGAAATCACATTCTGTTTGGACAGAATAAGTTCGACTGAATGAATGAGTAAGTTACTAGAAGGTCTTCAAATTAGGGGAAGCCAGAGATGTAAGACAGAAAAGAAGCCCAGGTCTTTCACCAACGTAGGTGCAGAGAGAACTAGGGGGTTGAGAGTCTCAGCTTCATCTGTGTTCAACAAAATAACTCCTTTCCAACGTCCCAGCTCGAATTACTGCCTGTGTTATTACAGACAATTAAATTAAGTAGAAATGCTATAGCCAGCCCAATAGGGCTGGGCCTCAAGAGAGTCAGGGCAAAGATGAAAACCCCTTACAACTATGGCTGGAGGCACATCTGTTAGAGGCCAGGCCTTAAGATGAAGATGAAATGACCAGGCCTGAGATAAGTAGTCACACCCGGTCTCATGAAGTCGATATAAATATCAGTCATCTCTGTGGGTGACCAAGACCCTTGGACTCATCCTTCTATGTACACTTGCTATGTGACTTGCTTCCCTGTTGGATCAATATTACCTAAGCCACTATATTTATAATCTTATTGCTTGACCATACCTGTAACCCACATTATGCCTACATGGTTGTGCTCTATAAAATTTCCCCTGAGAAGTGAGGTCCTCAGCAGCCCAGTGGGGGCCCCTCCTGCCTCTCAGGAACTGTATCTCTCCCTCTTGATAAATATTTCCTACTCTCAACCTCCTTTGTTCCTTAAAATTAATTCTTTGATTTTAGAGAGTACGAACTTGGCGTATCAGACATCCAGCAGGTAGGGAGTCATATTTCCCCTGCATCACTTGAAGATCCTATATCATTTTCTGTATCAATGTGACTCAGTGAAGATGGAATTCTACATAGATGGTTTATATGTAGATGCCCCGGAAAGCCTCAAGCACTCATAGTCAGAGCTTTTGTGGGGTGACTGGATCATGTGGACATGATAGGCATCTGATTAGCCCACTGATGAGTTCACAGCAAAATGTGATATTGGGAAACAAGTCCTGGTCAGAGGCCTGATCAGATAAAGTGTGTCACTGAGTGCATGGCCTAAAAGGGTATATCTCGCTCCTTCCTCCCTTGATCGCCCAGGCTCCACTGAAAAATGTAGACTTTGCATCTTGAGGTAGTCTTTAAAACAAAGGCAAGGGAAGACCCAGAAGTTGGGCAAGTCAAATGTAGGAATGTAACAGAGCAGGTATTATGCCATTACAAGTGCCTGCTCTGGGCATGCAGAGTAGGATCAGGTTGTACTTTCTGTGACTCTGCAGCTCCAGTGGAACCCAAGCCTCTGTCTGACTGGGCCCTGAATACAAAGCTGAATCAGGTAAAATCTAACCCTGAGGCATTTATTGCAGCTAATGGGCGGAATTTAGGAAATAGATTGAGGCAGTTGAGTGCAGCTAACTGCCTAGATCCAAACTTCTAAAAACTGAGGTTTCCACTTAAAGAATTTATCAGCAAATAGATTGGATACACCAGTGGCCAAGATTTTTGAATAGCTCACATAAATTTCAAAAATGAAGGGCAGGATTTCTTTGATCCAAGTAACAGTTCTTTACTCCTGAAGTTATGCTGTCACTCACAGCAAAGTCAAGACCTGGCCTCCAACTAAATATGTTAAATACCATATTTAACAAATGGTATCGAGCACCAGCTATGCTAAGTTCTAAGACTACAACAGAAAATGAAGCCAGATATTTTCCCTGTCATCAAAGAGTTAACATCTGGGAGGATGTAGACATTATTCAAATATTGACATTTTTTAAATTAAAATTATCACTCTCAAGGGTATACAGTATTGTGAGAAGTGAGGATCAAGAGGATGAGTACTAGGAGGAGATTGGGAAAGGCAATAGGAAGTGGCTCTGGCACAAGCATTCCTGAATCTGGGTTCTCAGGGCCAGAAACTGTAGCAACCTGATCAGATCCAGATGAAACATGGCACAGGCAAGGTTTTTCACTGGGCTAGCTGCTCTAACCATCAGAGGCAGACCAGACCAGCAGTTCCCAAAACAAAGGAAAGAAATAGTTGATACAGAAAAGAATGCCACCCAGCATTCCTCCCCAGGTTCTCCATGAAAATAAGAGATCCAAGCTAGCAGTGAGAAGTCAGTTGTGAACCCGCAGTCAGTGCCTGAGCTCAGCTGCAGACTCCCTGGTCAGCCTTTACTGCTAGGGTGAAGCTGTGTTGCAGAAGGCTATGCCATGCCTGCATCAGTGTTGGTAGGATGTGTTTGCAGCTGTCTTATGTTTAACTCCAGAGCTATTTGTGTGTCCTGGGAACCCACTTATATCCGTGTTTGTTTCTGCCATGAAAGCACAGAACAGACATGATCCCATAGGTCTTCCTTCCCAGCATGTGATCATTCTATTTCTTTTTGGCTGGTCCTCAACTGTCTCAGAGGGTATCCAGGCAGGAGGCCAGAGAGCAGGGGAATGTGTGAGGTGGGTAGAGCACAGTGGCATGCTTTGGGTACATGAAGCAAGGTGCAACATGGTGTGAGATGAAGCTGGAGAGACAGGAAAACTACACAGGCCCTAGTAAGTCATGTTAAAACCTTTTATTTTATTAGGTGTAATAAGAAACCATTGAAATGCTTTAAACTGGGAATAGAGGATGATGTGATCAGATTTACAGGTTTGGATAGATGTCTTTGGTTGTAATATAGAAAGCTGTTTGGGGTTGGATTGGTCAAATCTATATTCAGAGATTCTGGCAGCTGTTCTGGACAGAGCCTGTAATGGCCTGGCCTAGGTTGTTACCTAGAGATGCAATCACTCATTAAGTGTCTATTGAGTTCCTCTGTATACCAATTTCAATACCATGGGCTGAAAAGGACAGAGGTAGAAAAATAAATAAAATAATCATGACCAGCTGGTGAACTGAATATGAAATGCAAGAGGGAAATGCTGAGAATGATTTCTAAATTTCTGACTTATCAGATAGAATGGATAGTAGAGCAGAGTATTCAGGGAAGAAGACTGAACATTGGACCTGAACATTTTGAGTCCCCAGTGACTTCGAGACATCTTGAGGAAATCTGAAGGGCTATGAGGGGAATCCACAGCTCAGAGGGGGGTGCGTGAATAACCTGCACGAAGATGGCAGATGAAGCTCCAGATGAGATTCTTCAGGGCAAACGCAAAGGTTGAGAGAAGATCAGGCCTCAGCCTGACCTTTGAAGGACAGCCAGCACTTAACAGCTGAGATCAGAGGAAAATGAAGCTGTAAAGGAGTCCACGGAGGGAGGAAAGGAAAACTCTGAGAACATCAGGAACTGGTGAGGACCATCCTGGAAAACTACTATTGTTCCCAAGATTTATAGATCACTGATTCTGTTTGCTAGAAAGATTAAAGAGATGAGATGGTAATGAGGAACACTCTCCACGACTTTTGGCTCTGAAGAGGAAGGGAAAGACAACCAGCAGTGGGGTGGGGAGGGGGCTGTTGGGTGGTTTTCCTGCCACAATGCACAGCTTTGCTTCAGCTCTGACATGCTATGATTTCTATCTCTCTATTCCCTGCCTCACAAAAAGCACATGAACACAGACTTCAGATATCATAGAGAAAACCCTGGGGCTCAGATCAGAGCAGCCACCCGGCACTGAAACACAAGTGACTCTACTGCCTTTGTCAAATCATCTCAGGGAATAAGGTTCCAGGAAGGCCATGGCCCACATTCAGAGAGTTGTTTGGAAGGGTTCCAAGGATGGGAGAAAACATTTCATTGTCAACATTTTATTAACAAAATCACTGCCCTGGGTAACATTCCAATATGAACAAATGTTTTTGGTAAAGCAATCGCATTCGCAAGCAACAAATCCACTGTTTCCCATGACGAGCAATGGTGACAGATCTGTATTCCTAAACACTTCATTTCATTAAGTGAAGCTGTCTACTTCCTTAAACATTAACTTACTGAATCCTGCCACTGAGATAAACTGCCTGAAGCAGACATATATTCCTTATGATCCCACAACCTTGCTTCTCTCTAGCTCCTTTGGGTTTTATTGCATGAGTTTTATGGTAGTGAGAGGTTGCAGATTGGCATTTGTCACTTTTTGGTGGCAGTAGTTTAGCATCTAATGAGCAAAGCTCACACACTTCCCAGGAAGTATGTACAGAAGCTCAGCAAATAATGCTGAAGGCACAAGTGGAGAGATTTCAGAAAGGGATCAGTCGCTGCTCAGACATGAGACAAGAAAACTGCAAGGTGCATTGGGAAGGAAAAGAAAGGAAAAAACGTTAAGGGCAGGTTATGAACAGATGGAGAATAGACTAAGGACAGCAATACCATGGAATACAACAGTAATCATATTATCAATAGTAGCCACCATTTATCAAGCGCTATGTACAATGGTCCCATGGACTGTGCCAAGGGTTTGGCAGTACAGTCTCATTTGATCATTACAGTGATCTCAGAAGTTGTTCAGGAAATCCAACTGTTGTGAACTTTATAAATGCAGTTATTTTATTTATAAAATGGAGTTTATCAGTCTATAAACAAAAATTATAATAATGGGCCCCAAAAGCACAGATAACAAAAGGAAAAAAAATAAGGTTCTGTCAAACTAAAAAGCTTTTGCACAGCAATAGAAACAATGAACAGAGTGAAGAGACAATCTGTTAAATAGGAGACAGTATTCAATAGCAAGAAAGCAAAGATAATGTGATTTAATATGGGCAAAACTCTAAATAGGTATTTCTCAAAAGAAGAAATACAAATGGCCAACTGATACTTTTTTAAATGTTTCCATCACTAATCATCAGAGAAAATGCAAATGAAAGCAATGTGATGCTACCTCATACTTGTTAGAATGCCTATGATCAGAAAGACCAAAGATAAGTGTTAGGATGTAGAGAAAAGTGAACTCTGCAACACTGTTGGTGGGAATGTATATTACTACAACCATTATAGAAAACAGTATGAAAGATTCCCCCAAAAAAAGCTCATTAATTCAACTTCAGAAATTACAAAATAAAAGGACTTTATTCGAGACCTTAGGAATTGCAATTTGAGATACATGGGTCCAGGTAACTGAACCAGTGTTCTGAGAAAGGCAGGAAAAATAGGAGTTTAGAGGTCAAGAAAGAGTAGGAGCTATAAACCAGGAAAAGAAAAATAATAGGATGTGTTATATGTTTTCACCCTTATTTACACTTTGGGTTTCTCACACCAGAGAAACTATGTGGTATTTACACATATGCATCCGATTTATTTCACTTAAGAGTATGGTCTCAAGGTGCATCCATTTATCTAGAAATATCTCAACTTTTTCCTTCTTTTTGGCAGAGTGATACTCCACTGTATTAAAAAATCACATCATCAGTTTATGGGCTTTTGGGCTGTTCCCAAGATTTAGCTATTATAAACTGTGCTGCTGTAAACATGAGTGTGAATATATTGCTGTGGCATGATGCTTTTAATTCTTTTGTGAAGATACCAAAAAGGGGAATAGTTGGGCCCAATGGAACCTCTAATCCTAGTTTTTGAGGAATCTCCACACTAACTCCCACAGTGTTTGCACCAGTCTACACTCTCGCCATTTCCCCCCACAGCCCTGCCAGCATTTGTTATTTGTTGATTTCATAATAGCCATTCTTTCTAGGGTGAGATGCAATATCAGTGTTGTTTCACTTCACATTTCTCAAACGACCAATGATGTTGAAAATTTTTGCATACATTTATTTACCATTCCTACTTCTTCAGCTGAATTTCTACTATTTATTCCAGATGCTCCTTTTTTGGATTGGGTCTATAGGATGTGAGGGCGATCTGGCTGTGACATCTGTCACTCCATTGATCTCCAGGGTTGGATTGGGTCTTTAAATTTGGGGAGTCTGATTTTTTTAGTTCTTTTCATATTCTGGATAGTAGTCCTTAGTGTGGGGAACCACTGGAAAAAAATTTTTCCCACACTGTGTTTGTCTCATCACTCTGTTGCTGGTTTCTCTTGCTGTGCAGAAACTTTTTAATAAGATGAGATCCCAGTTGTTGATTCTTTGCGATAGTTCCTGTGCCACTGGGGTTTTGTTCATAAAGTCTTTGCCTACATCAATGTCTTCAAGAGTTCTATGTATCCTATCTTCCAGCA
The DNA here is from genome assembly GCA_004363535.1 of Dasyprocta punctata. Lineage (NCBI taxonomy): Eukaryota > Metazoa > Chordata > Mammalia > Rodentia > Dasyproctidae > Dasyprocta > Dasyprocta punctata. Next base: position 20,024 of record RJWM01029420.1, read on the forward strand.
GATTTAGTGTTTCTGTTTAAAATTTAGATCTTCGATCAATTTCAATTTTAGTTTAGTGCATGGTGAAAGACATAGGTCTATTTTTAATCTTTGGCATGTGAAAAGCCATTTTTTAACACCATTTATTAAAGAGTCTATCTTTCCTCCAGTGAATATGTTTGGCATATGTTTGGTAAATGTTTCTCAAAGGTAAGGTGGCTAAGTGTGCCTCGAGTTGTTTCTGCATCTTCTAATCTGTTCCATTGATCCTTGAGTCTGATTTTTGCAAGCACCATGCTATTTTTATAACACTAGCTTTGTGATCATTTTAAGTCAGGGACTGTGATGCCCCCTGCCTTGCCTTTGATGCCCAGAATTTCCTTTGCTATTCTAGGTCTCTTTTGCTTCCAAATGAATTTTAGAATTTTTTTTCTCTAGTTTTTTAAGGTATGATATTGGAATTTTGTTCAGGATTGCATTAAATCCATATAGCAGTTTTGGAAGTATGGCCATTTTCATTATATTGGTTCTGCCTATCCAAGAACAAGGGATTTATTTCCATTTTCTGATACCCTCTTCAATCTCCTTTTTCAGAGTACTACAGTTTTTAATGTATAGGTCTTTTACTTCCTTCATGAGATTGATTCCTAGGTATTTCATTTTTTGGATGCTATTGTGAAAACTGTTGTTTCCTTAATTTCAGTGAATTTATTGTTTGTGTACAGGAAGGTTATTGATTTTTGAATATTGATTTTGCATGCAGCTGTGCTACTTAACTTTTTAAATAAAATCTAGAAGTCTTTTGGTGAAGTTTTTGGGGTCTTCTATGTAGAGTATCGTGTCATCAGCAAATAATGATAATTTAACTTCTTCCTTTCCTATCCTTATTCCTTTTATTTCTTCCTGTTGTCTAATTGCCCTGCCTAATATTTCCAGAATTATATTGAATAGAGTGGTGATAGTGGACATCCTTGTCTTGTTCCTGATTTTAGAGTGAAAGTTTTCAGTTTTTGTCCATTTAGTATGATGTTAGGTGTTGGTTTGTCATAGATGGCTTTTATCAGATCGAGATAAAAACCTCTTCCAATTTTATCATAAGTGAACATTGGACTTTGTCAAATGTTTTTTTCTTAGTTCATTGAGTTGCTCATTTTTTTTATTTTTGGCTCTGTTAATGTGATCTACTATATTTATTGATTTTCATGTGTTGAACCATCCCTGCATCCCTGGGATGAATCTTACTTGGTCATGGTGAATAATCTTCTAGATGGTTTCTGCATTCTGCTTGCCAGTATCTTATAGAGGATTTTTACATCTATGCTCACTAGGGAGATTGGCCTATAGTTCTCTTTTTTGGTTGAATCCTTCTCTGGTTTGAGTATCAAGTTAAAGCTTGCTTCCAGGAATGAATTTGGTAGTATTGTGACTACTGTGCATTGAAAACTGATGGTCAATTTAAACATCAACTGAACTGAATCAGAAAGGTGCTGAGTGTAGATGGCCCACCTGAGGACTGTTGCCAGCATAAAAAGGAGACCTGGAGAGGAAGAGTAGCACTGAGGGTTCTCCTAAGAGGTGTTGTTGTTTGAAGCTGTTGATTCTTTTGTAGCTATTGGTTCTCCTGGAGGAGCTTGTCATGCCAGATTCCCTGATATGAACTCGGCTGTTATCATGAGAGGAACTTGGGACCTTGTCGCTGAGAATAGCTGTGGTTCACTTTGAGGGCGCTCTAGCCCTTACTTTAAGCATTGCTTCCTGGCTCCGGAAGGGAAGATATGTACTGTTTAATCTCCAGGAGAAACTTGTCACTCTGGTTTCCTGATATGGACTTCGCTGTTCTCATCATTGGAGGAGCTCAGGACCTTGTTGCTCAGGATGGCCGTGATACTTTTGGGGGGAGCCCTAGTGCTTATTTTGAGTGTCATTTCTTGGCTCCAATGCAGCACCCTCAACCTACTAGCACAGATCCTTCACCCTGCTGGCATAGACTTTCTAGCTTCCACCGCTGACATTTGGGCCTTCTCAGCACAGATCTGTAAAACAGACCAGCGTGAGTCATTGTTATGGGTTCTAGGCCTCCATTTGGACTTATGAGGCACAGTGTCATGGGCTCTAGGTCTTCAGCTGGATTCATGCAGGACATGGCTATGGGATCCAGGCCCTCAGCTGAATTCTCAGGGTCTTTAGTGTGTGGACAGATTTCCTATATTTCTTGTATTTGACCCTGGTGACTGTCATAAAATAATACTATGAATTATGTGTCCTGTATTGTCTTGTTCTCCTTGCAATCCCTGACTACAACAGTGACCCTTTCAATTTCATTAAAAGGTTTGAGAAACAGTGGCATTAAGTCTTCCCTAAATTTCTTGTAGAATTCAGCAGTGAATCCATTGGGGCTTGGGCTTTTCTTTGTTGGTAGTTTTTAAATTAAAATTACATCTTCAATTTCACTGAATGATATAGGGTTATTTAGGATTTTCATATCTTCTTGATTCAGCCTAGGAAATTCATATGTACCCAGGAATCTGTCCATTTCTTCTACATTTTCTATCTTATTGGAATACAGATTCTTGAGGTAGGTATAGATGATCTGGATTTCTGCAGGATCTATTGTGATTTCACCCTTTTCTTTCCTAATTGCATGAATTTAACTCTTTTCTTTCCTTTATTTAATAAGTTTGGGTAAGGATTTGTTGATTTTATTTAAGCTTTCAAACAACCAATTGAGTTTTTTTTCCTTTTTTTTTTTTTTTTTTTTTTTTTTTTTTTTTTTTTTTTTTTTTTGTACCAGGTATTGAACCTACAACCTCGCACCTGCCAGACAGGCATTTAGGCTGCTGAGCTAAATCCCCGGTCCTATTTTTTGAGACAGGGTCTCACTATGAAGTTCAGGCCGGCCTTGAATTCACTTTGTAGCCCAGGCTGGTCTCAAACTCACGATTCCCCTGCCTCAGCCTCCCGAGTGCTGGGATTAAAGGCATGCACCACCACACCCAGCTTCAAAGAACCAACTCTTTGATACATTGATTCTTTGTACTGTTTTTGGTCTCCATTAATTTCTACTCTGATCTTTATAATTTCCTCCCTCATACAAGCTTTGGGCTTGGCTTGTTCCTCTTTTTCTAAAAATCTCGAGCTTCAATATTAAGTTGTTTATTTGATCTCTGTCCCTGATATGGGTATTCAACACTATAAATTTCCCTCATAGGAATGCTTTCATTGTGTCTTATAAATTCCAGTATGTTGTACTGGCATTATTGTTTAATTGTAGAAACTGTCTAATTTCCTCTGTGATTTCTTATGTGAGCCATTGGTGGTTTTTCTTTGGGGGGGACATTATTTAATTTCCATATGTTTATGAACTTCTTGTGGTTTCTTTTGCCGTTGATTTCCAATTTCATTACACCATGATCTGATAATATGCATGGGATAATTTAATTTCCTTTGCAGTACTTAAGCATGTTCTATGGCTGCTATGTGGTCTATTTGGAAACGTGTGTGCATCTGAGAAGAATGTGTATTCTATTAGACTGCTATGTAGATATCTACTAAGTCCATTTGCTTAAAAATTTGGTTCAGTTCTAATATCTCACTGATTTTTTGTCTAATGCATCTATTTGTGACAGCGAGGTATTTAGGTCCCCCATTACAATTATATTAACCCTTATTTGATTTTTCATATCCACTAATATTTGTTTTATACAGTTGGGTGCACAGAGGTTTGGTGCACATATGTTTATAATTGTTATCTCTTTCTCTTGGCTTATTCCCTTAACAAGTATGTAGCAACATTTTTTGACCCTTATGATCAGTCTTGGCTTGAAATCTACTTTATCTGTAAATATAATAGCTACCCCGAGGTTTTTTTCCAGGTTCCTATCACATGAAATATTGTTTTCCATCCTTTGACTCTCAGTCTATGAATTTCTTTTTGAATTTAATGTGTTTCTTGTATGCAGTATATTGTTAGATCTTGCTTCTTGATTCATTCTGCCATTTCTTTTGATTGGTGAATTGAGACCATTAATGTTGATGGCTATAACTGATATGTATTGATTTATCCTTGTCATGTTATTCTCCTGTGGTGCCTCCCTTTTTCCCCCCTCTGTTTAATTGCTTGCCTTGCCTGGTGGATTCATTCTGTTGGGGTTCATAGAGTTGTAATCCTTAATATATCTTCCTAGAATGTCCTTTAAAACATTCTGGCATGCTGGCTTGGCATTCATGAATTTCCTCAGGTGTTCTTTGTTGTGGAAGTATTTTATTTCTCCATCAATTCTGAAAGAAAGTTTTGTGGGATACATCAATCTGGGTTTGAGACTGTTTTCTTTTAGGGTTTAATATACTTCACTCCAAGCTATCCTTGACTTGAAGGTTTGTGCTGAGAAGTCTGCTGTGATTCTCATGGGCTTTCCTTTATATGTTATTTGTTTCTTTTCTTTAGCAGATTTT
>RJWM01029421.1:0-24510 GCA_004363535.1 Dasyprocta punctata
TATTACTTCTAGAAGTCTTCTAATGGATTTTTGGGGGTCTTCTATGTAGAGTATCATATCATCTGCAAATAATGATAATTTCACTTCTTCCTTTCCTATCCTTATTCCCTTTGTTTCTTTCTCTTGTCTAATTGCTCTGGCTAGGTGATATTGGACATCCTTGTCTTGTTCCTGATTTTAGGTTGAAAGTTTTCAGTTTTTCTCCATTTAGTAAGATGCTGGCTGTTGGTTTATGATATATGGCTTTTATCAGGTTGAGGTAGAGACCATCTATTCCAATTTTCTGTAGGGTTTTTATCATGAATGGGTGTTGGATTTTGTCAAAAGCTTTTTCTGCATCTATTGAGATGACCATGTGGTTCTTTTCCTTGGCCCTGTTGATATGGTGTATTACATTTACTGATTTGCATATGTTGAACCATCCCTGCATTCCTGGGATGATTCCCGCTTGATCATGGTGTATAATCTTTCTAATAACTTTCTATGTTCTATTTGCCAGTATTTTATTGAGGATTTTCACATCTATGTTCATGAGGTAAACTGGCCTGTAGTTTTCTTTTTTGGTTGGGTCTTTCTCTGGTTTTGGTTTTGGTATTAGGGTAATACCTATTTCCAGGAATGAGTTAGGGAGACTTACTTCCCTTTCAATTTCATTGAAGAGTTTGAGGAGTGTTGGCATTAAGTCTTCCCTAAATTTCTTGTAGAATTCAGCAGTGAATCCATCAGAGCCTGAGCTTTTCTTTGTTGGTAGGGTCCTAATTACATTTTCAATTTCATAAGCTGAAATTGGGTTATTCAGCAGCTTTACATCTTCTTGATTCAGCTTTGGTAATTGATAGGTTTCTAGGAATCTGTCCATTTCTTCTGTGTTATCGAATCTATGTGAGTAAAGGTTTTTGAAGTAGGTGTTAATGATCTTCTGTATTTCCACAGGGTCTGTAGTGATTTTACCCTTTTCATTTCTTATTGCATGAATCTGAGTTTTTTCCTTTCCTCTTTTTGATAAGGTTGGCTAGGGGTTTATCAATTTTATTTACTCTTTCAAAGAACCAACTCTTTGATTCATTAATTCTTTGTATTGTTTTCTTAGTTTCAATTGTATTCATTTCTGCTCTAATCTTAATAATTTCCTCCCTTCTTTGGGCTTTGGACTTGACTTGCTCTTCTTTTTCTAGAAGTTTGAGCTGCAGCATCAGGTTGGTTATGTGTGTTCTTTCCATTTTTCTGATGTGGGAGTTTAGTGCTATAAATTTCCCTCTCAGGACTGCTTTCATTGTAACTCACAGGTTCCGGTGATTTTTATTACATTTTGATTCAATTGTAGATATTGTTTAATTTCTTCTTTAACTTCTTCTGTGACCCATTGGTTATTTAGGAGAGTATTATTTAATTTCCATGTGTTTATGTGGCTATTGTAAGTTTTTTTGTCATTCATTTCCAATTTTACTGTGCTATGGTCAGATAATATACATGGAATTATTTCAGTTCCTTTGCATTTACTTAAGCATGTTTTGTGGACCAGTATATGATCTATTTTAGAGAAAGACCCATGTGCAGCTGAGAAGAATGTGTATTCTGATGTTGATGGGTGGAATACTTGGTACACATCTACTAGGTCCATTTGTTCACAAGTTTGATTCAGTTCTTTTATTTCTTTGCTGATTTTTTGTTTGGTTGATCTCTCTCTGTGACAGTGGGGTGTTAAGGTCCCCTGTTATAACTGTATTATTGTTTACTTGGTTTTTCATGTCTATTAAGAAGTGTCTTACATAGTTGGGTGCTCCCATATTTGGTGCATATATATTTATGATTGTAATCTCTTCCTCTTGAAGTTTTCCCCTAACAAGTATGTAGTGACCTTCTTTATCTCTTTTGATTATTTTCGGTTTGAAGTTCATATTGTCTGCAAACATAATAGCTACCCCTGCTTTTTTCTGGGTTCCTGTTGCATGGAGTATTGTTTTCCAGCCTTTGATTTTTAGTCTGTGAATTTCCTTTTGAGTGAAATGTGTTTCTTGTACACAGTATATTGTTGGGTTTTGTCTCTTAACCCACTCTGCTAGTCTGTTTCTTTTTATTGGTGAGTTGAGACTATTTACATTGATTGATATAACTGATATATACTGGCTCATCCCTGTCATGATATCTTTCTGTTGTTGCTTCTCTACTTTTTCTGTTTAATTATTTGCCCTGCTTAGTGGTTTCCTTTTGTTGTTGTTCTTAAGATTGTAGCTATCTTTGTCTCTTTCTAGAGTGTCTTTCAGTACTCTCTGTAGTACTGGTTTGGTGGCCATAAATTTCCTCAGTTGTTCTTTGTCATGAAAGTATCGTATTTCTCCATCAATTTTTAAGGATAGTTTTGCATGGTACATCAATCTGGGTTGAAAGTTGTTTTCTTTCAGGATTTGAAATACTTCACTCCAAGCTCTTCTTAACTTAAAGGTTTATGTTGAGAAGTCTGCCATGATTCTGATAGGCTTTCCTTCATAGGTGATCTGTTTCTTTTCTCTGACAGCTTTCAGTATTTTGTTCTTGTGCTCTATTTCTGATACCCTTCTTATTATATGTCTTATTATATGTCTGATACTCTTCTTATTATATGTTTGGTTATGGTTAATTGGGGTTTTGTATGCCTCAGTTACCTGTATTTCAGATTCTCTTCCCATGTTTGGAAAGTTTTCTGCTATTATTTCTGTGAATAGTCTTTGCAGGTCATTAGTATTGAGCCCTGCTCTTTCATTAATGCCTATTAACCTTATGTTATTTCTCTTGGCCTCGTCTTACAGCTGTTGAATTGTTGTTTCTTGGTTCCTTACTATTTTTAAGAGATCTTTTCTTTCATGGCCATAAGCTCCCATGCTGTCTTCAAGATCTGAGATTCTATCTTCAGCTTCATTCAAGCGGTTTTTCAAACTTTCCATGGAATTTTTCATTTCCTGCATTTCTCTTTGTATCTGTTTCATGCATTCTGTTTGTGTCTTATATTGTTCATTCAAAGTTTCCACCATTTTCTTAAGTTCTTCTGTTTTTTTATCTTGCTCTTCTTTAGATACACACAACATTTCTTTAATAATGATTGTCATTTCATTTTTTAGCTGAGAGATTATTTCTGATTTGAGTTTCTCTATAGCTTCATTGAGCTGTTTCTTTACTGCATTTTCTATCATTTCAGAAAGTTCAGTTGTGTGACTCCCGGTGTCTTGTATTTCAGGGTCTCTTGGGTTTGTTCTCAGTGGGCTGGGGGATTGAGACTGCCTCTTGGTCTTTCATTTTGTCATTTTCTCCTGGGACCTATGTGGCTCTGTGTCCTGTGAGGTTGACTGGGTGCTCCTCTGGTGGGTTGTGCTGAGTCACAGGACTGGCTAGAGCTGGATCCTCTGCACAGCTAGTGAGGGCGCACTCCTAGAGTGTGTTGCTGAAGCCTCCACCTTACTGGACTGGGGCCGAGACCTCCCGGACCCAGGCAGCTAGGTGGAGCATACCCCAGAGTGTGGCGCCACCCAGACCCTGAGTCTGGCTGCAAGGAGTTCAGAGCCTCTGGTGTGCCAGGCAAGTCTGGGTGAGTCCCAGGCCTACAGTGCTGGGGCCTTGCTCCTGGCTGGGCGGGCCCACAACCTCTAGGACCCACTGTGCTGGCTGGTCCACTGAAGAATGGAGCTTGCACACACCCTGTGCTCTGATGGGCAGAGCCCAAGCTCTCCAAGGCCCTGCAACTATGCTGGCCAGTCCCTGATGAGCAGCTCTGGGGACCTGGGCTGGGCTGGGCTCAATACCTCTGTGTCCTGTGAGGCTGGCCGAGCCTTCCCCTGGTGGTTTGCTCTGAGTCGCAGGACTGGGTAGAGCTGGATCCTGTGGGCAGTTAGGGAGGGTGCACTCCTGGAGTGTGCTGGTGGAGCCTCCACCTTACTGGGTGGGGGCCAAGACCTCCCGGACCCAGGCAGCTAGGTGGAGTGTACCCCAGAGTGTGGTACCACCTAGACCCTGAGTCTGGCTGCAAGGAGTTCAGAGCCTCTGGAGTGCCAGGCAAGCCTGGGCAAGTTCCAGGCCTACAGTGCCAGGACCTTGCTCCTGGCTGTGCGGGCCCGCAACCTCTAGGACCCGCCGTGCTGGCCACTCCACTCACTTTTTAAGTTTTCAATTTAATTTCTAATATGTTAAATATGAGTAAATATCACATACTGCATACAAAGGCTCTTTTGGGGTCTTCAGTCATTTTTATATGCTTACTTATGTAATTTTAAAATATAAAAATTCTAAAAAAAGACAGTATTAATAGTAAATTCTTAGACATCCAGGGTTCTAGTATTTCAGATTGCCACACACATAATTATTTAATTACCTAAAAAATTAATAGTAAATTTTTAGACATCCAGGGTTATAGTATTTCAGATTGCCACACACATAATTATTTTTTCACATGAAGATCTGAAGTAGTCTACATATGGCAACTGGTAGCTCTGTCTTCTAGGGTCCTTCATCTCACTGATAGTTTTTCTTTGGTAATTCATTTGGTAAAAGAACCAAATGCTGAAAGTATTTTGTTCTGTGATTGCCCATATTTTAGATTTGACTAATTGCATCAGTGAAACTTGGTTAGGATAGATCTCTATCTCTGTTTCCTGGACATTGGGAGTTCAATTTAGAAGCACGATCATATCCAGGTTAGATAATATTTCCATGGATAATTTCTAGGTGGTGTGTCCTCCCATAAGGAGGCACATGACACCTGGTTGTCCCCCTTTTAGTGAAGCTAAACATGGTAACTACAAAACACGTGTGAACTCAGAACACAGACTGGTGCCCAAAGTATGATTCTGCCATTTTCTGGCTATGTGACCTCTTGGCGCCAAGTGCCAGATTCCTTGGGGACAGCAAGACATGACTGTCGAATTTCTTGTGAAGATTCATGATTTAGCACCAAGGAGACACTGATTGAAGGCCCTGACATGTAACAGATAGGCAACAGAGGGAGTGGTGGTTTGCCTGGTGTTAACACTAACTGTACTGAGGAACAATTGCTGTTGTTGCTGGTGGTGGTGATGTGAATTTTATCAAGGGCTTGGAGCAATGTAACCTCTCACAGTTCTTCAACTTAGTAACATGAAAGGGGGTGAAAAGGGGTCTTGGGATTTATTCCCCCACATTGGGCTCTTTGTTCAGCATAAGCTCAGAACACCCTAGGACCTCTTATCTACTTGCATCTCCAAGGATGACTCTTCCTCCTCCTTCTTCCTTCCTCCTTTTCCTTCCCTCTTCCTCCTCTCCCTCCTCTTCCTCCTCCTATTCTTCCTTTCCTTCCTCTTCCACCACCCCTCCTCCTCTTTCTCCTCCCCTCACCTATGCAGACATTTCTACCAGGGGGACGCCCTCAACCCCAGGGCATGATGGATGCTTTGTCTACAGACCCAGCCAACCCCACCCAGAGCATGTTGGGCCCTCACAGCTCAGGGGAGCACCCTGCTCTCCCAAGAAAGATCTGAACAAGAGATGCAGTAAAGTGAGTACTGCCCTCCCAGCACCTCCCAGCTGTTCCTATATTAAAAGCATTCACTGGTGGCCCCGAAAGAGCACCAACTCCTAGAGGACTCAGACTTGTTTGGACCCCCGATGCCACTGACCCAAGGACTAGCCACCTGGGCCCCCTTTCCTGCTGTGCCAAACTGAACGGTGACTCAAGGAAAATGTCTGGAGCTCCCATCTCACGCTTTGTGCTCACGAAAAATGTTAATGTTCAGAAGATCTGGGTAAAGCCTATGTGGGGTTTGGGGGTCAGGTACTATCTTGGGAACTTTTTTTGTAAATCTGAAATTATTTCAGAACGTAAAGTTTTTAAGCCAACAAAAAATAGTTAATTAGAATTTCTACTCCACACTTAGCACCATGTCCTTGGGTAAATTGCTGGGCCTGTCTGAACCTCAGTTTTCTCTCCTATTAAGTGGAGACATTCAAAAGAAATTGGACTTTAATATACCTTATCAATAACAAACTAACCTGAAGTAAGTGCATGCTATTTAATAGCTTGACTATGTTACTTCTTAATCCTTAAACAAAAAACTACACCTAGATAAGGAATCTGAAGTCAAGAGGTGCTATGTCATCACACCACCAATGTGGAGGTAGAATTTGAACTCAGGTCTAAAATCAGGCTCTTATTGGTGCACCGGGGTGTCACTATCACAGTAAGATGATGAAGGATGCAAGACATGGAGCAGAAAGGGGAGTGAAAGCCTCCACAGTCAAACAGGAAATGTGGCCAAGGGTAGATACCATGTTAGACACAACCACAGCATTCTTAAAAAAAAAAAAAACCAACCACAGAAGAAGGAATTGGCCCACACCATCTGAAATTTCTCCTCTTTGTCAGTAACTGCTCATCACACCCCAATGGCTACGACAGCAGCTCCTGTGTCTCTGTGGAAGTGAGAATGCAAACAAGTGTGTCGCACAGGTGGCATCCTGGGACTCCATGCACGCCGTGAAGATAGGACCTGCCAGGGCCCTTGTCACCTCCAGACTGCACACTTGCCATCTGTAACAGCGAAGCCCAGGGTTCCATGCTCCACAGCGGCAGGACAATGGTGGGGACAAGCTTTCCCCACCTGGCGAGGCAGGTGTATCCGGTACAGAAAGGCGTGTGCGCGAGAGTGTTTCTCTGCACACCAAGGCTAGAGCGCAGACCCCAGCCATCCTACAGCCACAGATCGCTTCTAAGGCTTAATCCAGGAGGTTATCAAGTTGCACCCACAAGTCACCATCTGGCTGGAGGCTTTCCCAAGAGGGTGGGGGCCCCTGACACTCTTTAGTTACATCAGCTTGGATGTCAGCTCCCGGTGACAGAGTCACAGAGACTCTCTCTGACTCCCAAGTTGCTACCTACCCTTCTTTCCCCACTCATCAGCCTGTTTTCACTGCTTTTAAGGAAAAAAGAAGATAGTGGATGTCATGGAATACTACTTAGGGGGACACTTGCTAGAAGCTGTCCCCATTTCCGGGCTCAGGTTGTTCCTATTATACAGATTAGAAAAGTTAAGATGATATCATTCATCCCTGAAGAGTTTTTGTTATTAGTTTTTGAGACAGGATCTGGCTATGTTTTCCAGGTTGGCCTCAAATTTACAAGCCTCTTGCCTCAGCCTCCCAAGTAGCTCGGATTATAGGCACATGCCACTGTACCTAAAGATCTAACATGCAAGGTTGTCTTACCCTAAACTATACTCTTTCCAGTAAAACCCAGGACTCTCATGTTCCTGACATGGTGTCCTGAGCCACCTGTCCCAGGACTGTTCCTACCTCGTGCAAACTGGCAGCTCTGAGGGAGGATGTATCACTAATTCATGCACACACTGGAACCTCCTGCCCACCTGGTACCCTGGAGTCCCCTCTCAGTCCTTGGGCAAGATGGCAGCTGCTCCACCCAAGTGCCCAGGACTCCTCCCACTCTCCAGCCTGCAGGTCCCTAGAGTGACCCCTTCTGCCACTGGGTCCCCGGGTTCTGTGTCTTAGTAGCTGGCTGCTGATCGTGGATGCTGAATTCTGGACTTGCCTCCATGCCCTGCTCAGGAATGCTCCTGGGTGCCCCCTGGTCCAAAGCCACCACCTCCATGTCTCCAGGAAGGGGTGGAGATGAGAAACACACTTTTCTGAAACCTCAGCGTCTGAGAGCTGGTGGGGCTGCTTTGTGGAATCCCTGGGAGGAAAAAAGTGACTGTGTCTGTGTCTGTGTGTGTGTGTACAGTAAGTGCCCGATTGATGAATGAGTTCTGTTTTGGGGAATGTTCCTAAGTTGGATACATTTGTGAGCCTAACAAACTGAGTCTTACCCACCTTTGACACAAATACACAATGGAAAGCATAAAAAAACCAAATTCATTCGTATCTGAAAGTTTGCAACTGAAATCTTCGTAAGTTGGGCTACTGTACGTTTAAATAAATCTGATACATACATACCATCATATAGACATGCAAAGCTCACTTAATCACTAGGGACCATGTTCCAAAACAGTTCTAAACATATTATGTATGACTTCACTTAGATATGCATTAAATCTCATTGAAATTCATCTTTCCTGTATCTGCATAAATGTCATACATAAAACCGCAAAGATATCCACACACACGTAAGTCACACTTCATCATTCCATAGTGTAATGACAGCGAGCCTTTTCAAGCTTTTCAATGCTAACAAACTGTCGCAGCACATGTGCCTTGGGTTCACCACCACTGCCAATGTCTGTGCCAATGACAGCTGTGAAACTGTATCCAATGACATACGATGGAACTGATGAATCATAAATGTAAAACACTGAAAATATATACACCTCTATATGAAAATCTCATTGAATCATTAAATAGTGACTAGATGTTAGCAACTGTCCTAAATACAATACGTATACTTACATACAAATCTCACAGGTGAATTTCATTTAATCATTGAAAATGACTATAAGCCAGCAGTTTCATAAAGCATATATAATCTAGTTTTACCTATGATGTTATGTATTTAAATAAGTGTCACATTTTTAAAGCCCCACCTGTATACATCCACACAGATAATGTATGTGCAAAGCTGTTTTCATTCAAAACATCCCGAGGCAGGCACAGGTGTCATCCTCTCGGCTGAGCAAGGTCACACATCTGGTGCCCGTAGGACTTGCTCTTAGCCGGGCTCCTGACAGTTCCCCCAGATCTACTACTTCCCCAAGTCCCAGGAGCGTCCCTGCCTTGGTGAGGGTGACTCCAGGATCCAAGGACTCGCGCCCATGCCTCACGCTCACCCCAGCTGCCTTATTCTCTCTCCCTGACTTCCTGACCAGCCCACCTGCGAATCTGTCTGCCTTCCCATCACTCAGGACTCTTCTGCTCAAGACTGCAGCTGCCCGATTCCTCACTGCAGCCTCCATCGCAGTGCAGGTGACAATCCCACATTGCCTGTTGGTGTCCCTGCTCCTGACCTCCTTGGCTTTGTCTATTGTTGGGGAACGAAGACGTGAAAACACGAGTTAACCCAGGCCACCCCTCCCTGCACCTTCCCGGGGCTCTCGACTCTCTTGAAGTGAAAGCTCCAGTCCCTGCTACAACCCTGAAGCGCCAGGGCATCATTTTCACGGGAGATGCGCCCACCAACACACTGACAGCATCTCTCAAGGGCTTGCATGACTTCTAGACGCAGTCTGTGTGCACTTAGTGTTTTGAGTGAAAATACTTTGCAGAGAACTCTGCTACCCACACACACATGGAAAGGAAGAGCTTCCTCTTCCAACTCAGGAGATGAGGGAGAATGGGGCATTATATGTACCTCTTAAAATATGAGGAACGCAGTAGACTGGTCACTGGGGCCCAAAGACCCCAACTGGGAAAGGCAGTAGTGAACCACCAGACTCCCAGGGGTTGAAAAGGGATTCAGAGGTCAGTTACTCTACAGAGTTCATCTGACCATTACAGGGGATTGCCCAGTCCATGGAGGGAGTTGCCAAGAAACCCAGAAGATTCCCTGTGAGATGCAGAAACATCAGCGAGGCCGAGTGAAAACCCCGTCTGACAACAGCACCAGTCATGCAAGATCTTTCCTGTTCTCCTCTCCGACCAAAAAAGGATCAGCGAGTGACGGGGAGAGAAGACTTAGTGCTGAATGGAGTTGGGATGACGATTGTTACCTGCAATCTGGCAGCAGCTGACGACTGATAGGAACTATGTATTGCTTATGAGTGAAAAAAAGTCCCGAAGCCCACCAGGAGCTCATCTGGGATTAGGAAGATCTGGCTTCTCCCATAGAACAGACTTAAAGGGACCCCGAGTGCAGAATAAAACCACCTGTGATCACACTCGATTACTGCTTATCAGGTGTACTGGTATTCATTTAACTGTTGACATTTCTGATAAAACAGGAGTCTCCCCTCTGTCCCTGTTTTCTGTGCATTGTCACATCAAAGCAGGGACAGTTTAAACAGCCAGGGTTTGTCTTACAGATGCTATATCCTGACCATGCACAAGGCCTTATCCAATCTGCAGGAAAGACCGCGACAAGTTAGAGGTAAAGAACTGTCCAGGTTGACCTGGGCCACCCACCTAGGATGGAGTCGAGACCTTGAAGCAAAGACACGTAGGCACTTGAAAGGGTGATGACAATGATGATAATGGCAATGACGACATCAAGAACAGAAAGCAAAAAAGAAGGCCAGGGAGGGAAAATCCTGGCCCACGCAGACTGAAGGAGACCAGAGGGAATGCGGATGATGAGTGTTGCACGTTCTTCTTGACTCCAACGGTGCTGAGGGTGTGACTGGTGAGAGCAGCCCTCTAGAGCCCTCTGTTGTAGACCCACCTTTCTCACCAACTCCTTCGGGCAGAGACTGAGGAATGCAGACTCCAAGCTTAGTTAGGCAGGGACCGAGTAATGCGTCCCAGCACCCAGGAAGCTCCTGAGGCAGAGCAAGGGCCCAGCGATGGCGCCCAGACAGAAGGAAGATGGAATGAATGGGCAGGATGGATGGGGTGAGTGGGTTCATAGTTGCATGGACAGGTGGATAGGTGGATGGATAGACAGATATATGGGCACATAGATAAACAGATGGGTGATGGATGCATGGAAGGGTGAATAGATAGATGAATGGACAGATAGATGGGTTGATGGACAGACACATGATTTCATATAAATCCCTTTCCCAAAATTCTCTTACTACAAAACCCTGAGAGTTCCTTGCTCCTTCCTGCAGCCCCCACAATGCATGTGACCAGGCCCTGGCAGCCAGGCGTTCTCATCAGTGTGCCCGTCCTGAGAGTCGTGGTGTGATGAGAAAACCAATGAGATCACATACGTGAGAGGACTTTATCCGCAGTGACAAGTATTTTAGCCATGCATTGCAAAAGGGACTGTACAAATCTGGTCCTGTGGAGGTTCACCCCTAACGAAGGGGGAGGCCCTAGTATAAAAGACACGTGCTGTCTGTCAGGGAAGGGTAAATGCGGGTTCAGCCCAATGAAAAATCACACTGCACAGCTGTGTTAGGTCCTGTGGCACCAGCACCCCTACCTACCCCTGCCCTGTGACTGCCTTCTTGAATACCTGAAGCCTCAGGCCAGACCCAGGTGAGGAGCCAGGGTGCCGGGGCTTCCAGGAAACCAGATACAAGCCAGAAATCTCAGCTCTCAGCCCCTAGGAGGTCCTGAAACTTCTCTGTTCAGAAACCACAGAACCTATTCACGAACTTTATACCCAGGCTGCAAAAGGGGGAAACCAATGCAAATGGAGACGAAGTTTCAACCTTTTTATTCAAAGCAGCTTCTCACAATGTATAAATACTGCATATTAGCACACATGAAAAATACAACTTCTAAGGCACCCAGAAATGTGTTCATACACGTTACAGGACCATTCACAAAGAGAGTGTACAATTTGCTCTAGACAGTCAGCATGTGATAAATCGGAAGGTTATCCCTTGGGACTGCTCCCAATTTCAGGAAATATTTACAACATGGTAAGGATGGGTCCGCTGTACCTGCTTTATATCTCTATCAAGTACTCACACTTACAAATGTTCAGAACTAGTTAAAGACTCTCCCAGGATAATCTGGCAAAATAAAATAAGTAGCCTAGTTTGCAAAGGTCTCCATAGATTTTGGTGTGTATGCTACACCCATGACCCAACCCAAACACTCTCAGGGTGGGCTGGGTAAGTTTTTGGTAGCCTGCTTTGTTACAAGAAGTTTGGTAATAAGCCTTACCAATAGAATAGCACTTTTTCAACATCCATCATTTCTCAACTGGTTAATGGATCGATGACTTCATCATGAATGAGAATGGTGTATCACCTGGTGTGAGAACGGAGGAAAATTCTCCCCGCCCCTGCCAAACCAGAACTGGAATGGGTTGATGCAGAACTAAAGTGGTGGAAACCTGGCGGTGGTAGGGTCGCACTGCTCAGTGTAGCCACATTTGCAAAACTCACATCGGAGACTCACATGCAAACAGAGGCATCTACACTGGTCAGGTAAACCCGGGTTATGATATGAATACAAACCTTAGGACTATACAGCAGAAACACCACCTGAGATAGTGAAGTTTCAACCTTAGAAACTCCTCTTTCAGAGCCTTCTCAATGTGACAAGTCCCTGTGTCTAGCCAGACAGGGGGAGCACGAGGTTGGGGGGCGGAGTGGTCTCTCTATGCCGTCAAGCTCGCATTTCTCCCTCTGGACGCGCCTGAAATCTATGAAACTCGTGCTTTGTTGGAATAATGGGATTCTTTGGTCCTTGGTTTTATGAAAGGCAATATTTTCACAATCCTGTCAACATAGACATTGGCAAATGACTTCAAGCTGAGACTAATGGCACAGGGACAAATTAAATAATAGGTGGAAAACTCTACACCTTCCGAACTTCCCAAAGTCAACTTAATGAGAGCTCTGGCATCAGGCCAGACGCTGGGCCAGGGAAGTGAGGTCAAGCCCTAGAGACATGTGAGCTGCGGCCTAACACCAGATCCTGGCTTTTCTGACTGCCACACACTGCAAAAATGGGAAGCAAATCTGCAAATCTCCATCCTAGTGGTTGATAAGATGACCTCATGGACACCTATTAAAGATGGACCAAATGACTTCAACCACACTAAAGCCAGGGACTCAACATCTTAGAACAAAGGTGTTAGTAAGGAAGATCAATTGGTGATACTCAACTGTGGCCAAGCGAAAGGAATTGTAATTACTTTTTTTTAAATTAAGGCCAAATACTAGCTGGTTTTATTAGATCTCAAACACTCTGGCCTCCCTGTTGATCATCCCTGTGACTGACTTTTCTCCACTGCAATGGTCCTGGGTGGGTGGACTCAGTTGATGAGCAGGTTTGGCATCCCATCTGCTTTCATCCTGCTAAACTCCAGGTTAGTACAGCTCGACACACAGAGCTCATTGAGGGGACACTGAGGACACGTGGGGATGCTGATTATGCAACACCGACTTCAGATTGTCTACACAGTAAGACTCGTACGTAAACTTCATTAACATTTCTCAAGGAGCACTGACCTCAGCCAGACTGGACTTCTCAGGTCACCCACAAGGAACCTGGAGTCCACCCCTGCGGTGAGGAGCAGGAAGCGCCATTTGTTCAGAACAAGTGATGAACCAGCAGCCCTCCCCACCATGACCAAGTCTAAACCAAGTGAAGAGTATGGAAAGTGGCTCCAGAAAACCTGTCCTTGGGCCAACCTTACGGCCAAAGACAATCACCCAAGTATCTACCTGGTCCCTGCCGCCTTCAACTCATTCCAACTCTTCAGATTTAGCCACAACAGACAGACTACACCAAGCCTGTCAGCATGGCTTACGTGGAGGAAACAACCCGTATTACCCTTTTAGTATTATTTTTACAACAAGCTTAAGGCTCTGTTCACAAACTCCATCAACGCCACACTGTGAGAACTTACGGGGAGATCTTCAACTACATACGTAGTTGCAAAGGTGGGAAAGTTTACTGATCCTAATGGTAAGGCTTATTCACAAATTCAGTACATTTTTAAATGATACTTCAAACTCAGTTACTTCAAGAAAAAAGAAAATGAACCCGCGCTCTTAACAATGTAAGAGCAGTAGATTTTAAAAACATAAAGAACGAAATAAAAACATTGGCACCAAACCAGTATGCTAGTTTTTTGAAAGCACAAGTGATATTAATGGAAAAGATTGCCTAAAACGCATATCCTAACTTACCACAGAAATATAAAAGTTTATATTTTGAAAATATATACTGTATTAAAGTCTATAAGCATTTCAACGAAAATTTGCAGGAAGAACTAAGCAACACTTATCTACAACAAAAATATACATGCAAGACAACCCTCGAAGATGTATCTACAAAGGCAAAGTGTAGATTTTTTAAAGATTTTACAAAACCATTTACAGAGAATAAAATAAAATACTTAAGAAATCTCATTTAGAGTCTTAAATACTGTGTATATTAGTGAATGTCTAGACTAATATATACAACAAATCTAAGTATCTGAACACAGAAACGCAGAAGAGATGTGGTTCTGCATTTTAAATATCCACTTAGGAAGATCTGCAGATGTTTCTATTTGTTTCTCTTTGTTAAAAAAATTTCCACAGAAACTAGATTGGAAAAATCTCATGAATGTGACTAAATTCAAAATTAAAAAAAGTTTACAAACTTTTTAAAAGTTTTTTTTAAAGGTTTTGAAACTAACTATTCATAGTGGGAAATGCAATTCAGCATTTAGTCAAGGCTATTTTTAAATGTGGCTATTCAGAGATAGAGCTGCATTGTTCAAAGTGTGTTGTAATTATTATTTTTCCATCCTTATACTAAACTTCATATGGGGAAAATACATATTTCATGCTTCCAAGTGACCATTTTCTAGTTTCATCTATACCAAACAAGAACAGTATTTCAAATCAATACTCTACTTCCTTCTCATAGTTACAGTTTCATTCTCAGCAAGGAATGGTGAAGCCTTTATCTATATACCTTGCTTCTGAGTGGGAAGAGACACAGGTATAACATCGCGTTATGCTATAACTTCCAAACTTCAAGTCCCCGGGGAACAGGACTGCTCACTCCAATGGCTTCACTCTAGGACACTGGACGGCAGGCGTGGTGAGGGTTGGGGCGGGGAGGAGGGGAATCTATGGAAGGAGAAGAGCAGACTTCCAGAAGAGAGTCTGACTAAGAAGAAGAACTCTCAACTTTCCACCTACAGCTATTTTTCCAGTCCCAAAGGAACTCTGGGATGGGGCTGCCAAGTCCAGTGACAACTCCTCAAAGACCTGCCCAGGCTCTGGGAAGGGAGAGAGTTGGGCAGGGATTTGGGGTTGGAAGAGAAAATTAAGGTAGAAAAGTAGGAAAGCTTCCCACAGGTGGTGAGTGGGCACTGGAGGACAAGATTAAAAAGGAAAAAGAAAAAGAGTGCTACCTAGAGAATGCTCTTACGGTAAACCTTAACACAACCAGGTCTGGTATTTTTCATTCCAGATAAGAGTTGCTGTAAGTTACATGGATTTCACTTACATGTTGTCAAAACGACTGTCCAGAATGTGAAAAATCCAGTGATTCAGTCTACACTGTAGCAAAGAAACTTCACTAACTTTTGCCTGAATGTGGAACTCCCTTGTTCAACTAACTTCATGCAAACCACCAAAACGCAGACTCTTGGAAAACACCTCCTGTGACACCCAGAACCAAAAGTGAACAGCGTGGGCTCCACCCTAAAGATGGTTTCACCTGCCTGCCTCAGTCACCACAGATCCACAAACTATTCAGGGGTTTGAAATTAAAGAGACTCCCAAAGCTAAAACATTTCTGGTTCTTTCAGCAAGAAACAAAGGTGGACGCTGATCCAAATGAATTTCTAAACATCCTCTTCCATTTCCAGGGAGAATCTAGACACTGTATCGGTAGATACTGAACATAACTACCCCAGACTGAAATCTGAACAGAAAGCAGGGGGTCATTTCTAACGATGGATCATTTGGACTTCTGGAGGCAAAAAGACCCTGACTGCACAGACGGCTCGGCCCACAGGACTCTTCCCCACTTTCCTGGAAGGCCAAAACCAGCGATCAACGCACCCATGGGAGAAACGGTCTCCGAAATTCAAGTTCGGTCATCTGCACAAAGAACGGCCTCCTGGTGGGCCACACGCTACCACCCGGGGCCTGCTGCAGGGCCTGCTCTGGGACCATTTAAACTGAGAGCCCTTTATCTCTTTAAAGACAGAGAAGGAAGAGAAAAATCCCTCCATAATTTCTTCTACGGACAAGACTAAAGAACTGGTATTATGTTACTACAGCTACACAGAGGGGGTCTGATGCAGAGCTATTCCTTTATCCACAGAAATCCTTCTGTTCTCATCTCTGAATTGTACTTCGACGTACTGCATTGCTAGAATGCACCAAACAGCATCAACCGTCAACGGTATTTGGTCCAGGGCAGTATGAAAATAAGATCTGTGTGAACAACACACATCATACTATATAAACAAAAATAAATAAATAAAATAAATCCTATTAAAGAAAAGAAAACATTTTCCTAGTAGTTCATGGTTTTCTTTTTTTGCAAAACTAGCTTTACATATAATATACATAAATTATCAGAATTTCCACTTACATTGTTTTAAAAATATATATTTAACAAAACATTTCTAAATGTACAATATCTGGGTTTGTAAATCACTCGGTTGGATTTGAAGACCAAGCCCTAATAGTCACACAGACTGCATCAGAGAGGAGACTGAAGCCAGGTCTACACTACCCTTGCTCATGGGTCAGTGAATTCGCTAAGGATGGATCATCTACACTCGACCAGAGCGAACCACGCTGGCCTCGTCTCCCAATCAGAGGCACTGTGTAGACACAGCCTGAGTCGGAAGGAGGGGGGAGAGCGGTCTCCCCTTCCTGGACCACGATGGTGCATTTCAGCAAGTGGGGAAGGACAGCAGGACCTGGCAAAGCCCTGGTGAGGCAGAGCCCTCGAGAGCTCTGTGGGGGACGTGGGGGAGGCCAAGTGTGCTGCGTTTCCCACCATCACACAAAATCAAACCAATGAGGAACAACCAAAGGACACGAGGAGATGGACACAACCCTAGGTGCACACAGACACCGGGAAGAACTCCTTGGCCGGGCAGACGCTGGGCTCTGACAGCCGGAACCCAGGCCGAGGTGCAGTCAGGTGCCCATGCGTGGGCTTCAGACCTCGTAGATCTTGTCCTGCAGGTAGCTGAACAGAGAGTCCAGGCCTTTGGAGGAGCTCCAGAGCTGCTTGAGCATGACACACTCCTTCTCGTTCACATCCTCCAGCACCGACTTCAGGAAGCTGCGCACTAGGCATTTGGACTCCTCCAACACCTGCGGGGAAACGCACAGGCCTGGTTAGCCAGCCCGGGGCTCTGCCTGCAGCCCGGAGACAACGGGCCACTTTCTGGTGTCAACACTATGGTGACTTGTTCCTTTAGCCTGGCCCGCTGGTTCCGTATTCTAGCATTCCCTCAGATGGAGTCCAGCTGGGTAAAAGCTTGAGTCCTCCACCCTAGGAAGGCTGGGGGCCCGTGGGACCCCAACCATGAAGCCCTGTCTTTTACCCATGGGTGAAATAAACTCAGTGCCATCTTCTATGGGTGCCATTAAGAAGTTTGCAAAGTGCTGCTTTAACCTCCCCATGCCATAAGTGGAATGATTTTCATGATTTTCCAGACAGTGGCATTAACTCAAGGGTCAGAGGGAACATGGAAAGAGGTAATAAAATGAACTAATGGTTTTCCAAGTACACATATGACCCGTCCAACAGCAATGCCCCCTCTAGCCTTAGTAGTAAGAACATAGTAATAATGGTAGTAATAACTGTAGCAGTGAGTAACAATCATTGTAGCAATCATCATACTAGCAACTGTCAGCATAAGTAATAATTATACCAATCATAGTAATAATAATCACAGTAATAAATAATAATTCCCACAATCATAGTGATAATCATAAGAATAAAGAATTTCAGCAATCGTAGTGATAATAATTGCAGTAACAGACAATAACAATCACAGTATTGTGGCCATCATAATCATAGTGTTAAGCAATGGTCATTACAGAAATAATGGGAGGAATCATCACAGTAATGAATAATCACAGTGCTCATATTAATACTAATTGTAGTAATGAGCAATGAAGTAGTAATAGTGGTGATAATAGTAATAACAATCCCACTACAATCACTATTAACCAACAAGCTCCTCAAGAAGTCCTCCTGAATTCTTTCACTTCTTCCTCCTACCCTAGAAGTGTCCTTTATACCCTCCATCACACATGAAGGACCCGGAGAGGGTGACGTGCCCCGGGATGCCCCACGCTGGCGCATCAGTGAGACTCAGGCCTGGCCGATCCCTCGGCCACACTGCTGCCTCCTAGCAACAGAGGTGCAGCCGGAAGTGAGGTCTTTAAACAGCCTTCCGCTGCCCTCTGCGGTCCTCAGCCTCAAAGCTGAGTTCACAGTGGCCCAAAATGCTTTCAAACAGAACAAAATCAAAGGGAGTGCTCCGGTGCCGGAGGCTGGCAGAACCCTACTCCCCAGCGAGAGCCGGAGGGGAGGTTGGGGCAGTGCGAATGAGCTGGAAGGCCTCTCTTCTCCTGGGATCGCTGGAGGCCACGAGCTTCCCTATTCTAGATGGTTCCCTTTCTCGGGAACCACCCAGAGCTCCTGGATTTCCCTGGGATGTCCCGTCAGCAGGCCTCTCCTAAGAGGGAGTCCCCTCACATGTCCTTCCAGCAGCTGCTCCCCCTGCAGCCCAGGCTGCCCCCCGCCTTCCTCCGAGGCCTCCCTGCCTGTCCTGTGCCCTGGGCCAGCTGGCACGGGCGGCTGCCTGCGCTCACCAGGGCCCCCCGGCTCCTGCCGGCAGCATACTGTGTCTGCACTTGGGTTTCTGTCGGTCCTCCTGGGAAGTTGACCTGGGGTGATGGATCACACATTTGCCCAAGATAGCGAGGTTTCCTGGGATGCAGGATTTTCCAGGATGAAGAGGTCATTGGGAGAGGGAAAGCAAATCCGGATAAAATCTGCAAGGAGTGTGGTTGTTGCCCTGGCAGGGAGACTTTTGTCACTGCTAGGATTCGGCTCTCAGGGAGTGGGGTAGGCACCCAGCAGGGGCCCAGTAAGTGGCTGATTAGGCCAATCCGGAGAATCACAGCAACTGGGTGGTGCAGGCAGAGGCGGAGGAACACAGATCACGGTTGGTCCTGCCAGCCCGGATGATGGCTCCTTGGTTTAGAGGCACAGAGCGCGGGCTCGCATCTCGGCTCTGGAGCTGGTCCTCAGCTCCAGCACCAGCCTTCTTGGCCCCTTCCCACCAGACCTTCCCCTCCTGGGCGCACGGTGCTGGTCAGGAGATAAAATCGCCATTTAATTAAAAACTGGCACCTCTGCAGAGGTGTCTATTTTTCAATGCGTCTTCAGAGGCAAACAGCGATCGTTAGACCTGCCAAGCCCTCAGTGGGCAGAAGAAATGACATCCAGGGACAGCGTGTCCCAGTCCGGTCACGTCCAAGCCTGTTTCCACCTTTGTCTTTTATTTGCCCAAGTTTCTCATTTCTTTGAGCAAAATAAAAGATAGGGACTGGGGAGCAAGGAGAGAGCTCTTTTGCAAATGGAAGGGGGACTAAGAGATGGAGAGGGCGGGGGAAGGCAAGGGACAGAGAAAGAATTAAACGAGTTGTGCACACGGAGAACGCTCCCCATGAAGAATGGAATCATTATGTACTGTGAACACTCACTAAGAAAAATCCAAACACACACACAGAGAGACGGAGACGTTTACCACTTTCAAGTGTGTTTCAGACTTTCTCTTAAGGCTGTGCCCTCTACCCAGGTTGTGAGGCTCCTCGGCCTGGGCGGGGGGAGGAGAATAGCCACGAATGCGGAGCCTCCGTCCCCCGCCTAAGTACGCACCAGGAGGCAGCATCTGTGACGCCCCCAGAGCCTCTCACCTTTCCCCCACGCAATCTCACACAGCAGCCAGTCCCTGTGAGCCTGGCTGTCCTCATCTGTGAGGTGGACCGGCAGGAAGGACCGACACGCGACACACGGAACTCACCACGGCACTGCATGATGCCATCTCCTTGACCCGCAGCATGACCTCCTGGCTGAAGGTGGTGGGCCAGAAGACCTGGGACACCAGGCCTCTGCTGCATGCCTCCTGGGCAGTGAGCTTCCGCCCGCAGAACAGCATCTCGTTGGCCTGAAACGGCAAAGGCAAGGAAGGGCTGAGAGTGGCGGGATCTGCCCGTGTCCCCGAGGGAGTGCCAGGCTAGCTGGGCACAGCTGTCCCTGCACTGCAAGCCAGGATTCGCAGCCTGGGTTTGGAGATGCTGTGCGTGCAAACTGCACACGCGTTTGCATCTGCATTCATTTTTCTAAGCAGATACCACGGCTTTCGTTACATGCTTCAAAGAAGTCACACATGTGCCATGGCTTCGTCTGCCCAATGCGGCTCCCACTTCCGGCGGCGGCGGAAGAGTGGGCAGACCCGAGGGTGGATCCAAGCCAGTGCCAGGGCCCCGGACTGTCATCGGTCCTGGGATGACACAGGCTACAAAGCAAAGCTCTCCTGAAAGGTTCCCACCCACACCCCACAGGTGATGGAAAATGGAGGGGGGGGGAGGGGGAGAGAGAGAGAGAGAGAGAGAGAGAGAGAGAGAGAAGCAAGAGAAAGGAAGGTGTTGGAGTTTCTGAACCCTGTTTTCCCCAACTTCTGAACTTTTCAGTTAGGGAACAATTAAGTTCATTTTTTTTTTTTCTGATTTACTTTTTAATTAAGCTTGGAAGGCTGAGGCAGGAGCATCACAAGTTCGAGCCCACCCTGGGCTATTTAGCAAGGTCCTTTCTCAAAGTAAAAAAAAAAATGAAATAGGGATGGAGTCAGTGTGAAGGTCTTGGGTTCAAACCCCAGGACCACAACCTAATTAATGAATGAATGAATCCAGTTAAAGTGTTTCTATTGTAGGCAACGCAAATACAGAGGAGCATTCCATCTCTCCAGCGGCCCAGGGCTGGGCGCGGCATTGAAGGGCAGAAAGCACCCCACTCAGGTTCTCCTCACCTGGCTGCCTCTACCCCACTCCCCAGAGGATTCCCTGTGCTCTACAGTTCACAGCTGTCACACACTGTGGTAGCATTTGCATTGTAAGTGTCCCCTAAAGGCCTGTGTGTTCAAGGCTTACTATCCAGCTTGGTGCCCACAGGAGGGGGTGGAACCTTAAGAGGTAGGGGTTTTCAGGTCCCTGGAGGTCTGACCTCAAAGGAGATTAAGGGGCCGTGGTCTTCTAACCTTCTCCCTGCCCTACCTTTCACCTCCTGGCCACCAAGAGGTGAGCAGTTCTCTTTAGCACACATGGCTGCCATGAGGGCCCAGAAGCAACAGAGTCCACAGACCATGGACTGGGACCTCCACAATCGTAAGCCCAAATAACCTTTCCTCAAGTGTTTTGATATAGTGACAAAAAGCTGACTAAGCCACACCGTCTGGGGTGGGGGGAACCATGGAAAAGGTTCTACGAACAAAGCTGGTGGCCGAACCAGCAGAAGCTTAGGTGACTGTCACGCTAAGAGCACAGGTCTCGGCTGTGATGGGGTTTGCATCTCCTTTGGGATGAACCCCTTTCCTTCCCTTGGGAGACAGCACCTCCCCTGCCTGCAGACTGTCCACCCACTTCTCTGCTCTGCCCCCTCTGCCCCACATTTGGGCTGCTCTTGGGTCAGTGTGCACATGCAGAGTATCTGCCCCCTACATCCCACCCACTCTTCTGTGCCGGCCGTCACTCACGGGTCATGATGACCCAGGACACAGTCTTCCCAGCCAGAGTGGAGAAGAGCACTAGGCTGGCCGTCTCTAGCCTGTGTCTGGGTGGAGGTCTGCAGACAAGAATGGGTCGGGACACTGGCTTAGAAACTCCTCAGTCTCGGACTCAGGGGATGAAGCCTCACAGAATCAGTCAGCAAGAAGAAGACCTCTCCATCAGCAATGCTCGTGGGGGTTCAGAACGGTGACATAAGAGAGGGAGGCAGAGATTACACTGCATGTGAGTAATATTTCTGTGTCAGGCATTTCCGTGCCGGCAGTCACCAAGACAACAGCATCTCCGCACCTTCAGAGCTATGGTGCCCACTGCGAGAAGCAGCAGGGGCCACCTCTGCTCTGACCCCTCTGGGTTCAGATCCACCCTGACCTCCTGCGAGGGAGGTGTGAGACGCGAGGCAAGGCCTGTGGTTCCACGGGAACCCACTCCCACAGTGTCCTTCCGCGTCCTCCATCAAGAGAGAACTCAGGGTGATATCTAGAAGCCCAAGGGCAGGACTCTTGGGTGGCCAGGTGAGGGCAGGGTGCCACTGGTGAAGACTGATAAAATGAACGACCTACTCTAGGGCTAAGAAAACAGCAAAACAGAACAGGCTGGGAACGTATGACTCCGGGAAAGTCGCTTAACCTCATGAAGCTTCAATTTTCTCCAAGAGGAGAAAATTTTCTCCACGAGAGAGGCCAAAGGACAGCACTGAGGCCCCAGTGGAGGCAGGAGGAACCAAGGGGCTGATTACAATGGGATGGGCCGGCTTCTGTTCCTGTGGCACCATTTTAAAAACGAGCAAGGAAGACCATTAAGGAAGTGGAAAGGATAATGCTTACCAGCCCCTCTCACAGTGGGGACCAAAGCAGGACTTCCGAAGTGCTATGGCTTCGATCTAGGGTCTGGATTACAGGGCTGATACCCTTGTCTGCAGATTTATCCACTGATCAGTTCAACAGCTGAATGTGCCGTTAGGGTGCGGGGCCTGGTTGGAGGTGGGTCCCTGGTGGCATGTCTTCAAAAGGGATATCCTCCTCCCTGGAATGTTTCCCCTGCCTTTCTCTTCTGGTTTCCTGGCCACCATGAGTTAAGCATCTTTCCCTAAACCATATCCCTCTGCCTTTGAATTTCTCCCTCAGAAACCAGCCGATCCGGGACTGAAACCATGGACCAAAATAAGCTTTTCTTCCTTTAAGCTGCGTGTACT
Source organism: Dasyprocta punctata (assembly GCA_004363535.1). Taxonomy (NCBI): domain Eukaryota; kingdom Metazoa; phylum Chordata; class Mammalia; order Rodentia; family Dasyproctidae; genus Dasyprocta; species Dasyprocta punctata. The sequence continues at coordinate 22,534 of RJWM01029421.1, forward strand.
GGGTACTTGGTCTCAGCCATGGGAACGGGGCTAAGCCGGGAGGTGATGAAGGAAGAAACCCAAAGCCCCACACTGGGGAAAAAAAATCAATGAAAGATGGAAACACAAAGGGAGAGAAGAAAGAAAGGAAAAGTGTAAAACCCCTGCACACACACACACACACACACACCCCCCCCCGCCAAAGGAATCCCTGAGCTCCAGCTACACGCACAGGACCACAGAATCGAGCATGCGCTTTCAGATAAGGGGCCAGAGTTCTGGCAAAGGCGGCCTGCGCCTTCCAACGGAGTGGAGACATTAAAGGAAGATCCCAGCGTGCATTCCCAACAGGAACAGCTCCCCATAGGGGTGTGCAACCATGGAGCAGAGGGAGCAACTCTCCAGGGCCTGGGGGCAGGCGCTCGGCCGCTCTGGGGCTGGTTTGGGCCTGTAGATGACACTGTGCAGGTCTCCCAGGACCTGCAGGGTGCTAAAGCCCCGTGGCCTTCTGCTGTGCAGGGCTCGAGCCGGAGCCCAGCCTGCGCCTCTCGGCCGCCTCCTCTCGGCTGTCTCCCCACCAGCCCCATCGTCTTTCATCTCAAGGCCCGCAAAACCCAGCCCTGCCCGGTCCTCGCACACACGCGCCCTCTGCCTGGACTGTGAGGTCACGTGCAAAGCTGGCTCCTCCCCGGAAGAGCGCTCCTCATGCAAGGTTGGTGAGCCAGCCGCAGAGACTCAGAGCAGGGCTCGGCTCCCTGTACGCTGGGTGGGAAGCAAAGGCACCTCAGGGGCTCCCAGCGAGGAGCGGAGGGCAGGGCGGGGACCTCTCCAGGCAGGTGCTGGGGTGAGGACGCCCCCATCAGAGCCGAGGTCAGTCGGCAGCTAACGTCAGCGGGAGACGGTCCGGGCACCTGCAGGGAGACCTGCAAGCCAGGCCAGGAGGCCAGGACGCGGCGCAGAGCCGCCTCCAGCACCCGCTCACGCAGCTTCACTTTCTGAACCCTTCTGGCCCTGATGGTGCTAATCGCAAGCTCGCTCCTCTGTGGTGGGGTCTGTGTGGACCAGACACTTGGTGTCCCAGTCTCACAGCCGCCATCCACTGTGACTCACGGCCCCAGGCCCCCTGAGCTGCTGTTTGTGTATCTGTCCAGCAGGAATAACAACTGTCCTCCTAGCAGGCTGTGCCCAGCCTCTCCACACAGTGCTTTCTTCGTGTGCTGCCGGCACTACACACCCCGCCCCCATCTGCTGTGGTGCAGACTGATCACAGCCTCCCCGGGGCACCAGCTCTGCCTGCTGCCCAACGGGGTGCTGTGGCGATTCCTCAACTCCTCTGAGTGTAACTCGCCACCTACGAGATGGAGAGCCCCATGGGTTCTGCAGGGGTGGAGATTACTGGCCCCCAGCCCTCACTTCCCAGCCTCCCCTGGAGGTGGGTGTGGCCGTGCAGTAGAGCTGCAGTCAATGATGCTGGAGTGCAGTGAAGATGGCCCCCAAGGCCTGGCCCACAGACACCCCCTGGTTGGTCCTGTGGGTGTTCTCCTCTTCCCCTCAGCTGGAAGGAAAGGTAGTTCTGCCAGACAGAAGGCACCTGGTCACCACGGGCGAAAGCAAGCGTGCAGACTCCTGAGATTGCTGGGTGCTGGTTAGAGCACACAGCTCAGCCCAGGGACAATCTTACTCGACAGAGGGAGGAGTGAATGGGTGACGTGTGTGCAATGCCTGGCATGCACTAGGTGGCCAATAAGTGGACATCACTATCTTCCCAGGCCTAGCTACTCCATCCGTTTGGAGGCCCTGAAACCAGCCTGGATTCAGGCTTGCTCTGCTGGGGCAGCAGGGGAAGCTGAGGCAGATCCTGCTCGCCTGGGTTTCTATCCACATGAAGCCATATCCTAAACCCAGGACAGGATCCAAATGCATGCATCGCAGAGAGGGGGTCTTCCTAGGAGAAAAGGGAGGCTTACCAGTGCCACGCCCAGGATCTGGGGGAAGGTG
>RJWM01029422.1:0-24488 GCA_004363535.1 Dasyprocta punctata
GCAGCATTGGAGGAGAGTGGCAGTGGACAGGGGGAGCAGACCTGGAGAACTGAACTGGCTGACAGTGAGTGTACAGAGGTCTTCACCCTCCCACCAGGGAGACATCTTGGAGTTGGCCTGGGGACTCCTAGCTGGGCACAGACCCGTGGAGGTTGCTCAGGCTGAGCCCTGCCCACTGTGCACATCCTGGGGGCCACCTTGGAGGGTCCCTGTGGGTGACCGGCTCGGTCTGGAGACAGCAGCTCCGTGTGTGCTCCAGGGGTGGTGGTGGAGAGTCTGCAGGTGACTGGCCCACTGGCCCAGGTTCATGGGTGGTGGCCCCGCCCCTGTGCACACTGTACTAGCCATCAGGGAGCCAAGGCAGGCTGGGGAAAGGCAGCAGATAGTGCTGTAACAGCGCCCCCTGTGACAACCATCAGATATCCATAATCAGCACTGGCTAGAAGAACCAGTCTCACTTCAGAGAAATTGCAACCAATGAGAGGAGTGCCTGGGCCCCCAGTACCCATTTGCCCAGAAGAACCCACAAATATGTCAAGACAAAGACACAAAAGGCAGTCTCTGGCCTCTAATCCAAACAGAGCAAGTCCAGGAGATGCAAACGCAGAAGAGATCGGGAGTCCCACAACTGAAGTTTCTGAGGTAATGGCAACTGAAGTAAAGAAACAACTTCAAGAGGCTATAAAAGAAATTAGAACAGAAATACTAACTCAACTAAAAGAAGAAATGAAAAATATAATAAAAGAACTGCTAGGCAACTCTAAAGGAGACATAGATAAGAAAACGAGGGAAACCTTGAATGAACAATACAAAAAAAATTTAGAATACATGAAACAGATTCAAAGAGATAACCAGAAAATCAAAAACTCCAATGAAAGTTGGCAAAACTACTTGAAAGAAACTAAAGATAGAATTTCAAACCTTGAAGACAGGTTTGCAGCTTGTGATCGTGAAAGGAAAGGTCTCTTAAAAATAACAAGGAACCTGGAAGTAACAATACGATGGCTGCAAGACAACCCAAAGAAACATAACTTAAGAATAAAAGATGTGAGTGAAAAAGCAGAGGTCAGTACAAATGAAATTAAAAGCCTATTTACAGAAATAATCTTAGAAAACTTCCCAAGCATGGGAACAGGAAGTGACTTTCAGATAAGTGAAGCGTATAGAACTCCAGCTAACCATAACCAAAATAAACCTACACCGAGACATATAATAATCAAGGTCCCAGAAATTCAACACAAGAACAGAATATTAAAAACTGTTAGAGAAAAGAAACAGATCACCTACAAAGGAAAACCCATCAGAATCACAACAGACTTCTCAACACAGATTATCAAGTCAAGAAGAACTTGGAGTGAAGTGTTTTAAGCCCTGAAAGAAAACAACTTCCAACCCATATTGATGTACCCTGCAAAACTATCTTTCAGAATTAACAAAGAAACAAGATACTTCCATGACAAAGAACAACTGAAGGAATTTATGACCACAAAGCCAACCATACAAAGAATACTGAAGGACATTTTAGAGAAAGATAAAAAAGACCACAGCTCCAGAAACAGTGGCAGAGGGATATCGCTGAGTAGGGCAGACAATTGAGTAGAGAAGAAAAGTGAGCAGCCAACTGCAGGAAAGTGATGTGGCAGAGATGAGGCAGTGCATGTTGGCCTTAACCATTAATGTAGATGGCCTCAATCCACCAATGGAAAGAGACACAGGCAGAGTGGATCAGGAGATAGGATCCACCAATATGCTTTATACAAGAAGCATATTAAACTCGGAAGGGGGTTCATAGACTGAAAGTCGAAGGAGAGAGAACAATGCTGTATGTGACAGGGAACCAAAAAGAAATGGGGGCAGCTTGCCCATTAGCTACATAGTGGACAAGAAAGATATGGCAATTTTATCCAATGGGAAGCTACTCAACTATAAAGAAAAATAACCTCAAACCTCTTGTAGGTAAATGGATACAACGTAAGATCATGTTCATGGATGAAATCGCCCAGAGCCACATGGGTGAGCATTATATTATCTCCCTAGTACAACAACAACAAAAACAAAACAAAACAAAACAAAACAAAAAACTAAAGGAGTTAGTAGGATTCAAAGTACATATTGTAAAAATGAAAGGGGAGGAAATGTCTAAAAAGGGAAAGCAGTGACCATTGTTAATCTATCATCAGGATTTGAGTCCTGTATTGTTTTCATTGAGCTGTTTAGTTTGATCTTATTCTATTTTGGTTTGCCTAATTTTATTATATTTGATGGCATAGACAGCTATTTCAAAGATAGCAAAACACATTATGGTAGCCATTATTGATAACTGATCACCTTGTTTTGAAACCCTATATTGCTTTCATTGTTTTGTTTTGAGTGATTTTTATCCTATTTTGGTTTGTTTAATTATATTATGACTGATGATATAAGCAACTGCTTAGAAGATAACATGAGATATTACAGTAATCAGTGTTGTTTTACTGTGTATTGCTTCCATTGTTTTGTTTTTCATTGGTTTCATCCTGTACTATTTTGTTTGATTATATATTGCCTGATGGTATGGGCAGTTATTTTGAAGATAACAAGAGGTATTATAAGGGGGAAGGAGGAAAGAAGGAAGGGATAAGGAAAAAGACATAAATTTGTACATAGGTATATATAAGATAGTTAAAATGACTATATTACTAAATGCATTAGTTATTGAAAAAGAACAGTTAATGCTCATATGATTAGATCAATTTTGCATGTCTATATCTGTTAATCTGAACAACCCCTTTGAAGGTAACAATATGCAATATTCCAACCACTGTCAAATTCCAATCATCTCACTTTGTAAACCTATAATGTTATTGTAAAAAAAAAATGAAAGGCCTATTCACAGAGCATAGGCAAGAGGTGGCGTAGCGCATCAGAATTAACAGCAACAAAAGCTGTTACCACCCCTAGGGCTTAGGATGGAGGAGAAAGACTGCTTACCAGAAGTTGGCAAGAACTTTAACACTAGGTGAGAGCTTCCCAGCAGGAATTGTGACCTTTTGGCAAGGGACAAAGCAGTGATGAAGCCCATCTTATTAAGAAGGAAGTTATGTAATAAAGGCTTGATTTCTGCCTCCTCCCAAATACTGCTTATACTTCTTGAAGGCCAAACCCAAATGGAAGCCTGAGGAGAAGGAGCTTCCTTCCATACAGTACCTTCTGGAAATTTTGCCACTAGATGGTGTTACTAATAGCATCTAAGTGCAGATTGAATGCCTATTCCATTAAGTCCTCCCATTGCTGCCTTTGAGGAAAGAAAATACCCCCAGAAAGTCAGCCTCCCATCAGACAAGTTCCCTTGTATAATACCATGGGCTCAGAGCCTTCTTACTTGTGCTGGTCTGCTGAGCATTCAGCAGTGGTTCAGCAAAATCAGCCAGGTGAGAGAAAGACTCCATTGTTATTTTGCATATACATGGGCCCAAGGAGCAGGCACTGGAGTGCTGAGGATGAAGGCTCTCGTTTCTTGAGTTTAAAATATTCTCACACTGTGAGCAATCATAAGTTCATCAATATGACACTTCTCCAAACTATAGCTCTATATTTATTTCTAATCAGCAAATCTGGTAGCTACTACATGGCATGGAGCAGGCCAACTTGCTGTTACTTGATCTGCCCTTTCACCAAGAGATGTGTCGCATCTTGACTCTGGTCAGACCACAGTGAGTCCAGATTTTGATGTATCAGATGAGCGAGCTACTAGATCCTCCTGCAGTTGCCCAGGTTTGCCTGTGGATTCCAGTATCTCTGGCTAGTACACTCATATTGATGAACTTCGTACAATCTAAATTTGCATTTGTCTCTTTAGTGATCCATGAGTGTGGATACTCACACCAGATCTATGCCTTCTAAATTCAGCCACTTATAATTCTTCTTTCTATATTGGTAAGTCTTCTGTGTTTGACTTTGTAGTTGTCTTGCTGTAGCATGAAGGAAAATGACTACATACAGAGTTGGGGACAGTGAGAGGTGGAGAGAACATAGTGGTGTTAAATGGGCTGAACTGTATCTTTCTTACAAAACCTCCCTCTGCTGGTGGAATTGTAGGGACCACAAGGAAGTAAGTGTTGTTCTTATCAAGCATAGGAAGAGGTGCTGTATCCATAAATTCATTCCTATTCTCAGAGTCCAGTTTTACCCCTGGGTAATATCCTGAATTTCATATAAAATGCATAGTAAGGCTATGAGTTCAAGAAATTTATCAACATGTAAGTTTTATCTAGTTTTTGTGCAGCTTCAAGAGATAATCAAGCTTGTGTCTTGCCTTAAGAATTAACTGATTGGAGAAATTTTTTCTTTCCTAAGTGATTCAAATGTCTCACCACCTTCTCAATTTCACAAGCCTTATGTTCTGTTCTCTGGGGACAGCAGTGTGGCCCCCAAGCTTTACCTTATTTGGACACCCACTTCCTATACTGTAGGCAATTAATTCAGCTAACTTTTAGCCACTGTGTACAGTTCAGTGCCAAATTCCCTTTCCAGATCAATGATGCTTTTTTAGAATTTTTATATTTTCTCAATGGACTGGATTATAGCTACTACCAGTAGTTCTTTTAAAAAGTAATTAGTCAAACCTTTGAATTACAGGCAAGAGAAATTAATTCTGGACACCTTAACCAGAGAAGAAAATTTTCTAGAATATACTGCAACTGGTATAGAACCAGAAGAAGGTCAGCTAGAAAATGGGCATGAGTCAGGACAGTCTGAGGAGGAAAGGGGGACCTTAGCAGGAGTCATTTGACCAGGGGACCACCACCACGGCCCTGAGCTGTAGTCACTGCTGGATATCATCATGGATCATTTGCCTTTGAATGTCTTGCTTTGGATTTAGAGTCCAGAATGAGAATTCTTAACAGACTAAACCTCGGTCATATGACAAGACCATCTGGATGTAGCAGAGTAGGCCTGGTATATGTACAAAGTGACCACAACTAAATGGCGTAAAATAAAGGAAATGTATTCTCTTATAGCTCTGGAGGCCAGGCATTCTAAATTAGTTCATCAGTGGGACCATGCTCCCATTGAAGGTTCTTGCCTTTTGTAGCTCCTGGTGACTCTAGACCAGTGATGGCAAATTTTTTAGAGCTTTCAGTAATAACAAATAACCTGCTGTAGCACGCATGCCATAGGTTCGCCACCACTGCTGTGGACATTTCTTGGCTTGTGGCCATCTCTGTCTCTCTTCTGTCTTCTCCTGTTCTGTCTACTGGAGTGGGACCCACATGGATAATACAGAATGATCTCATTTTGAGACTCAATTACATTTGCAAATCCCTTTTATTCAAACAAGGTCAGTCATAAGTTCTAGCAGTTAAGACATGGACATATCTTTTGGGAGGCCACCAATCCCCTGAATCATACCGCTAGAGGACAAACAGTGGGAAAACCACCACCACCTGCTTCAGTATTTTTGGTGAATGGGTGGACCCTATGTCTCACTATTACTGTACACTAGGGATTTTCCCCAACAGAAAATGCAGTTGGATATTAGCCAGTACAAGATGGCCATGACAGTGCTAGTGCTGAGTGCATCTGGATAGTGCAGGGGAGGAATAGGGAGCACCCACAACGAGTCTTGTCTTCGTGACTGAAAGACTTCGGAGCGAGTGTAACCCAAGCCAAGCCTCAGTTATGTCTGTTAGGTGGTCTAGGGGAACAAGAAAATTCCAGGAAGAGGGAACAGATGAACAAAAAGCACAATGAAGTCAATGTAGAAAGCATTCAGACTCTTACAAATTGGGAGTACAATGCTAGATTGGGAGCCTGTTCCAAAATATAAACAAGTCACTAAGCTGATTCCTTTTTCTTTTGTTAAAGCTAGAGCTTTTCCATGCAGTAAGCAAATGGATTGATGGATTGTACATGCTGTTACAAAATCCATATTGGCTGGAACAAAGAGTTTGCTGGCTGTCTACTGCCAGGCAAATCAACAGAGCACAGGGCAAGGCCTGGGAATGGGACATGGTAAGAAAAGGGTGGAGGGCTGGCATCAGATCACAGCGGGGCGCTTTTTGTGACACGCCAAGGTATTTGGACTTAGTGGAGAGTGAGAATAAATCCACCAGGACCATAAGGTACAGGACCAATTTCAGGGGACAGAGTTGTGAAGGCAGAGGGCTTGGGGCTCTCAAGACTATGATATTCATTTGTTTTGCAAAACTCAGTTCTTTATTCTAGTTTTGCTTCACAACACTGTTTTTCGTCAATCTGGTGAAATAAGGAAAGTAAAGATGATCTAATCAGTTTTTCATGAAGCTAAATTTTTTTCCTTTTTGAAAGATCCTTTGGTTTGAAATTATGGCCTTCTAACTTGGGGGGTAGTGTCCCCTCATCTTTTCAGTTATAGTAATAATAAACATAGGATTTAAAATGTCTAAGTCAGTTCTGTCTATCCACCTACCTGTTTATCTGTGTCCTATAAGAAATCACTCTGATTTTGCACATAGCTCTTTGAGATTTTCTGGACTGTGAGATCCACAAGAATGGGAACTCCTGGACCAAGTGATGGCCTGACCTTAGGCTAAGCAAATGGGAAGGAGGTGGGGAGACAGCTAAGGGGAATGAGGCAGAGGTGGAATCCACAGAATGAGATCCTTGTCAGTCCAGAATTTACCATACTTTGTATGCATATGGATTCTCTTCCTGAAACTCAAATACATAATCAGATTTTATTAATTTTATATTTTCAGGAATCACCTTGGAGTGCCTGTTTTGAAGTCACTTAAACATATTTTATGAAAGACACCGGTAAATAATTTATCTTCACATTTGCCTCTTAGGTCCATCATCAGAAAAATCATTAGGTGACACAGATTTATAGTGAATTACATGACCTTCATTTAAAACCTTTCTGCAGCAATCCTTCACCAGGGCTGTGAGATTCCTCATCCCCCTCCTGCCTAAACTACCCTTCCTGCGAGGAGAGAGGCCAGAGAATGGATGTTTTGCTTCTTTCTAATATTGCCTTTCTTTATTATCAGAACAACCTTCTAGCGAAGTGCTGTTCCGAGGAAGCCTGTTCCTTTCATCTCCGCACAGACTTGAGCTGGTTTTGTCAAACTGACCCGAGCAACAAATGCCTGGAGAAAGCCAGATGCTTTCATTTCCCTTACATCTCATTTATGATTATCTTGTTCTTTTCTGGGATTCTGTAATCTATAAAATCAAAATGAATTGCAATATAGTTACAGTGAATATGGCCTAGTCATACCCTGTGGAGGAATGACATTTGATAATGGGTCTCATGATCAAAATCGTGTTCTTGTTTTCTGCTGTGTATCTAATTAAAAACATCATCCTCTTTTTATCATTCTTTTTTTTTTTTTAAATTACTTTCCAGTAACCACACACACACATTTCCCATCCAGATATTATCACATTAATTTCCTTTGCTTAGATTTTGGAGGTAATATGCAACTCTTACATGAAGTCCATTTAGACATAGCCCTTGGAAGTTTTCAGAAAAGACAAAGGACTTGGGCAAATATTTGGTTTACTTCCCCTAAGGTATCCCCGCCTATTGTCTGCTCTCTCCACAAGTGTCCTCTCCAGAACAATTTGATTGTCCCGGTTGGAATTTTACAGACAGCCACCTTCTCCCAGTGTTGCATATTTTGTTGTTTTGAGGCCCTACATTTGTTCTGCTCGTAGGACTTCAATTAGAAATGCCACTTGTTCCCTTCTCTGCCATTTTCAGTGTGGCCTCTTTGGCAGACCATGAAAGAGTTTTGTGTGCAGTGGAGACTGTTAATGAGGCTGTTTCACTGACTTCATTATTCAGAAGGAGTCATGGAGTCACCAGGTCACCTCAAACTACAAAAGTAAATACGGCTTGCCATCCACACTCTTCTGTCGAGCATATACTTGCTTTTCCCTGTCGTAACTCAGCTGTTATCCTGTGCTCATTTCCTGTGAGCCTGTAGATTCTAGACAGTGGAGACCCGACCACCTCCACTATCTTTGCTATTTTCATAGGTACCGATGCTACTGTTGCCTGGTAGGTACTGTTAATACTTTTCAGATTTAATTATGGTAATGCTGTCATAGCAAGTGGCTGGCTGCTCCTTCATTATTAATGTTTATGGGGGCTAAATGTTGGTGACCCTTGGTGTTCTACCCTCATTTCTTTTCTTTCCCTGCACAACCTCATTTGATTCAATTTGCTCCCATGGCCCTAACTGCCAAGTCCTAGGATAATAATGACTTCTAATGATTCTAATCCAGTTTGATTTCCTGAGCTTCATGCTCATTTTACTATGCTTCCTTCAGATATTATAGAGTAAAAGTCCTATATATTTTAATTTTCTATTTCCTTTTTTTATTTAAGAGAAAAAAGACACAGAAAAGAAAGACAAAAAACAAAAGAGACAAACAAACGACAACAACAAATCCACAATAGTAACATTATAGGTTTACAAAACAAGATGATAGGAACGTGACAATGGTTGCAATATTGCGTATCATTGCCTTCAACATGGTTGTTTACATTAACAGATATAGACATGTAAAATTGATCTAATCATATGAGTATTAACTGATGTTTCTCAATAACTAATACATTCAGCAGTATAGACATTTTAGTTATCTTACATATACATATATACAGAATTTATATCTTTTTCCTTTTCCCTTCCTTCTTTCCTCCTTTTCCCTTTCCCAATTACTTTTGCTCTTTGAGCAGTTTCTTACCCTTACACAGTATTTATTGTAGATTTTAGATCATATATACTGTTTCAGTTTCTTATACTAGGAAGACAATGCAGTATTGATACATGTGAGTTTGATTTATCTCAGTTATGAGTATGGTCTCAAGTCATGTGCATTTACTTATAAAAGTCTCAATGCAATCTTTCTTGATAGCTGAGTAGTACTCCATTGTTTAAAGATACCACATCTTTTTTATCCATTCCTTGATTAATGGGGACTTGGGTTGTTTCTAAGATTTGGCTATTACAAATTGGGTTGCTATAAACATGGGTGCACAACTGGGCGTGGTGGCACATGCCTTTAATCCCAGCACTTGGGAGGCTGAGGTAGGAGGAGCGTTGAGTTCAAGGCCCACTTGGGCTACAACGTGAGCACAAGGCCGGCCTGAGCTACACAGTGCAACCCTGCCTCAAAAAAAAACCAGGGCCGGGAGTTTGGCTCAGTGACTTATGCACCTGTCTGGCAGGCGGGAGGTCATGAGTTCAAGCCCTGGTGCCGCAAAAAAAACAAACAAACAAACAAAAAAAAAACATGGGTGCACAAATATCACTGTGGTATGATGTTTTCAGTTCTTCTGGGAAAATGCCCAGAAGCAGGGTAGTTGGGTCAAATGGGATCTCTAATCCTAGCTTCTTGAGGAATCTCCACACTGCTTTCCACAGTGGTTGCACCAGTCTACACTCCCAACAGCTAATTTTCTATTTCATCATATGTTTTCTACATTTGATCCTAGGCTCCTGAATGGTGGAGGGGGTAATGAGAAATTGTTTTATCTGTATCTTTGGTTCTTTATACGTATTAGATAGTATATTTGCCTTACAAATATACAGTTAGTATTTGTTGACCAAGTGAATGTGTATTTTGTTCTAGTACAGAAATCTTTTTTTTTTTTCCTTAAACTAAATTTGGCGTTAGTCATGGTATAAGGTACTGAACCTCTTTCTAGGAAAACTCATATACATGACTTACTCCCAAATTTCAGAAGGTTCAATTTAGGAAGCATTGCCCTAGAAGATGGCTTCCCATTTATTCAAGGAAATGAGGGAAAGCATTTCTTTTAATACGAAATATGAAGAGATACATGACTGAGAAGAGTAAAAAGACATATGAGTTCAACTTTTTAAAGATACTGTCTTGTTTTGTTCCAGAAACTTCTTTGAGAAGATTATAGGATTTATACATTTTAGACAGGGGCATGTTTAGTTCATAATTTAGGAAAATTAAGGGAGGTGAGCAATATAGATAAGTGTTTCTGGTTATGAGTGGGCCACGTAGATAAAACCTCCCGCCTCTGCTCTCACCCAAGTATCTCACAAAGGCCTTCCACACCTTCTAACACTCTTTCCATTGGCTACTCTCTAGTCAAGGCATTCAAGACTTTGTCCTTAGTAGCTGAGAGGGCAAATTGCTTTGGGAACTAATGCCTGAAAGAAAGGCACATGAATGAATGCACAAGTCAGGGACCAGAATCCAAGTGCATAGCCTTTAGCTTTGGGGGACCAGTCAACAAACACCATCTCCTTTATCTTTTATCCTTTTTCCTAAGACTGTATGAGGAAGGTGAGATGCTTTGACTACTAGATCCTATGATGTCTTTCTAAAATATACTACCTCCTGTGTCAACCTCTTTGGCTCTTGATAGCACAGATCATGTAGATGTGACTCAGAGATACCTGTGGTTAAACTGTATACCCAAATTCAGAAGACAAGGCACACCCAGGTCTATGATTCTTACATAAGAGCCAAGGTTGTGGTGTCTGTGGGATGTCAGAAGAAACCACAGGTTTCTCATCCTGCCATCCTGAGAATCGCTGTCTACACCACGAGGCACTGTCTGTGGCAGTGTGGTAAACACCCAGAGGACAGCGAGATTAGGACAGTTGGTTGTGAGATGTGGTCTGGACTGAGGTCTAGGCATCTCATTTGCAGACAAGCAGTTAGGACCCAACGCATTTACTATAGAACAGGCTTTCCCTACCACATCAGGCTTCTCTTATAATCTCATTCTGTATACTTCTGTGTTACAAAAGCCTTTTTGGTATGGAAGGTACAATTATTTTTAAGTAGCTTACAGCCTTTCAATGAGTTTCATGATTATCTTATTTAAAAAAGATTAAACATAAGCTGTAAAAAATAACTAGGAGTACCTGTCAAAGTGATGGAGAAGTAGTGATAATATGAACAAAGATGGATCAGTTCCTTTGCACCAGAATGATGTAGTACACTGTGGTACTATTGTATTAGTTAGTATACATTTAATTAAGCCAGGGGATTCAGTTGACTCTCCATGTTTATAATTTTTCCAGGAAATAAGATGAAATCATTCAATTTCATTGTAGGGGATAGTACTCTTGTGTTTTACAGAAAGTTTAAGAATTGATTTATAACTTGCTCCTGTAATTCTGACACAATTCACATATTAACCTTTCTTTGTAGTCCTTTCTCTCTGGGCAGTTCATTCATAGGTCAAGAGGTCAACTTGGGTTGTAGCTGGTTCAATAATTTTATTACATAAAATGACGTTTAGTATTTTTTTGTTGCAGGATCTGTATTCTCTTCAGAAGCTCATAAAAAAGCGGCTCATCGTGGAAAGGACAGTGCTGTTTGATTTCCCTCCTACAGCTTCGCATTTCCTTTCCACACCGAGAGAGTGTGAGAAGCCATTGTCACTGTCCCAGGGCAGAAACTGCCATGATTCACAGAAGCAAGGAGTGATTTTCCTGAATTGCAGGATGACTCAGGTTAGTAGCTTTCAGCTTTTACTGAAATTCAAATACAACCAATACTACATTTTAGGCAATGAGCATAGCTATTAAACCTAATTAGTCCCTGTTTCTATCATTTTTAAAGTTAGGACCATGTAATATAAAGTAAGTTGGAGTTTGATTTTTTTACCAGGTAGAAGAAACAAAGTATACTTCTACAGGATAAGCCAAAAATATATATTTAACACCTTTTTTTTTTGCTTTTCTGAGACTTAAACACATTTTTGAATGGTATTTTTAAAGATGATGTGTAGATGTTAGGTTTGAAGCACCATGTGTATTAAATAAAACATGAAAAAGCTCCAGATCTTGTAGCTATTTTTTGGAAGTCTTGTTAACTGTCCTGACCAACTTGTTTTTTAACTTTAAAATTACAGTTTGAGTGTATCTTTGAAATTTAAAGCAAAATTTTATATTCTCTCTTTTAAATATTGTGTCCCATGTAGCCATTTATAATGGAAGAACAATTCATAACCTGATGATTGTTACTGTCTTATTGGCTCGTTCTGAAATGGTTATGTTTTGATTTCTTATTTTCCTTTTGTTTAAAAAAAATTCATAATGCTTACATTTGTCTTCAGTTATAAAAATGTGACAATTGTGTGCCTATGCTATATCTTTAAAGCAGAACTCTACTGAGCAATCAGGAAAACTAAGTCTTAGCTCTTTTTTTCCTGTGCCTGTGGCTCCACAATGGAAGGGATACTTATAATTGATGACCAAAGACTTGAGGACCAGCTTGTCTGGAGTAAAGTCTTGTAGAGGAAGTGAAAGACTCAGCACTAAATTGATTGATTTGCTATATAATTAATTATTGAATGATGCTTTGTGTTCAGCACTATCCTAACACATATGTGCATGAATCAAATACTGTATTTGCCTTCTGAGAGTTTATAATCTAGTTAGGAGAATATTCAGAGTTGGGAGTCCAAAATGGTATTCGGAGAAATGGTTTAACAGTAGTGGAAATGATAAATCTGCAGTGTATAGAGATATTAGAAGAGATCATAGCTTTAGTTATCCATGACATCTTTATGAAGGGAGAAGAAGCTATGCATTTAGCATTTAGGTAAAATTTTGGGAGGGGTAGGTGATAAAAGAGCATTTCAGATGATAGAGAATAGTCTGCTGGCCTTACCAAAAGCCCAAATAAAGAACTATACAAGGCCCACGCGGGAAAAATTAATCCTATATTAGTCCACTTCATGTTGCTGTAAAGTACTTGAGGCTGGGTGTTGCATAAAGATCAGAGCATTGTTTAGTTAACAGTTTGGGAGCTCACAGTCCGAGTCTGGGTGGGCCCCCTTGGCTTGGCCTTTGGCGAGGCCTCCCTGGCTGCTCCCCAGGCTGGAGAGGGCGTGTGGCAGGAGCTCGTGCCTGAGAGAGCAGTCACCGGGCAGACAGGGAGTCCGAGGGAGTCAGAGGTCAGGCGTCGTCACAGATGCCCTTCTGAGAGCAGCTCTGCAAGATCAGCTGCACTACCGCCCAGGGATGATGGCCCACCTTCTCAGGAACCCGCACGGGCCTCTTGATGGCCCCACCTCTTAAAGGTTACACCACCTCAGCATCGCCATCTTGGGGACCAAGCTTTTAGCATGTGAAACTTTGGGGGCACTCTGAAACCACATCCAAACCTCAGCAGTAGGTTTCTTTGAGTGGATCTGAGATTTTCTGTCTAGGTGGTAGCATCCTAAAGGACTGGAAAGGTGGACTGTGGCCAGGTCATGGGGGGTTTGACAGCAGACCCGCGAACACCAGCTTCATCTCACGTGCTGTAGGGACCCACGAAGGGTTTTTGAAGGTGGGGCGTATTATTGAAGCACTATCATAGGGATATTAGTTCATCCAGCACTGAAATGAAATAGAGGTTTTTATCTGCATTTTTTCATTCATAGAGGGGAAATTACAAATAAAAGCCAGCAACCCAAAAATGATATCAATGTTATCCAATTCCTGAGAAAGAAGAGGAGCCACCTTTGGAGATCCAAAAAAAAAAAGCTTTCTCAGAGTTTTCCAGATCTCTGTGGACCAAATGCAGTGCCTCATCTCCTTGATAATACAGTAGGAAAAGCTTTCCCTGAGAGCATAATTAGCTCCTCTGATTATTTTTACTTTTATTCATGTGTGTGTGTACATATGCGGTAGTGATCACTGAGCAGCTATAGACTTAGAAAAAAACTTTTTCATTTTATTTTATCTGTGGACACATCACATATTCAGAATTGCCTTTGAAATCATGATTGTTGGATGTATGGCTTGATGCACATCCTTCTCCACAACATCGCAGTGAGAGAGATTGTTCAAGGTCGGGAAGGATGGGAGGAGGAGTAGGTTACAGAGGAGATGAGGAAACTTTGGGGGGTTGTGGATGTGTTCATTACTTTTTCCTCTTTTTGAGGCAGGGTCTTGTTATGCAGTTCAGGCTGACCTTGAACTCATTTTGTAGGCCAGGCTGATCTCACACTTACAATGATCCTCCTGCCTCAGCCTCCCGAGTGCCAGGATTACAGGCATGGGCCACCACACCCGGCTCCTGTGTTCATTACCTTAATTGGCTTTGTGTTTTCCCAAGTGTATACATGTTTAAAACTTATCAAATGACACACTTTAAATATTGCTACATATCAATTATACACAAACAAGATTTAAAAATAAAATTAAAAAAATATAAAAGAAAGACTGTGTAGCTCATTTTGTCAGAGTTTCATTATTCAGTTATTCATTAAACATGTTTAGGCTAAAGGAGGTAAAGACACACTCTCTGAAAACATGACAAATTAGCATATTGATTATTTTAAACTGAAATCACTTGAGGAGCTGTAACCACACAAAGGGCCATTTGGCTTGCATTTCTTTCCTCACATAAAGATTCTTTCGCAAGGGGTGGCCTCCACATACCAAGACAGGAAAGCAGCCTAGATGGTTGGAGATTCGAGATCAGGCCTGCAGTGAACCTGAATAAACAAACTCTTTGAAGTAACCCTTACCTTCCCCTGGTTTCTAAGTCACGCCCTACACACACACATCTCGTAGTGACATCCCTAGAATTTGACTGCCTAGTCCAGGGATCCATTTATCCTCTTATTCCTCCCCAAAGTTATTGCCCTTTGTTTAAAAACTGTGAAAGTAAGGAAGCTGTCACTCTGAAGTATGAAAGCATCACTGCAGAATTCACTTTTTGTGACAGTCCACTTGTGCATTTGGTTTTCTCACAGCTTTGTTGGAATACTCTTATAAAATCAATACTTCATTGAGAAAACCCAGGAAAAGCAAGTTACCTTGTAATGGAACATGATTGTCTTTATTTTTCATTACTTAGTCACCATTTATTTAACTAAACTCAGCTGTTTTCTCTTTTTTTTAAGGGCAGAGGGAACTGAAAATACCCCAACTTCATGACAAGGAAAGTTTCCATGTAGAAACAAGAAAAGGGGAGTTTGGCAGGCCACACACTGGCTCATAAAAGTTCTCCTCAAGAAGTGTAATGTTCAGCCGGGCATGGTGGTGCACGCCTTTAATTCCAGCACCCAGAAGGCTGAGGATTGTTTTGAGTTTGAGACCAGCCTGGACTACAAAGTGAATTCAAGGCCAGCCTGAAGTGCATAGTGAAACCCTGTCTCAAAAAATAGGGCCAGGGATTTAGCTCAGTGGCCTAAGTGCCTGCCTGGCAGGCATGAGGTTGTAAGTTTGATCCCCAGTACCAAAAAAAAAAAAAAAACAAAAGAAGTGTAGTGTTCATCTTTTCTGATCATATTGAATAGCCAAAGCAAGTCACATGGCTTTGCTAAAATTCTCATGGGTGAAGTGTTATCCTAATCCCATACTTAGAAAATGAAATCTAAACACTTGTGACTTCTCAGTGGAAACCCTGATTCTATAAACAGGAATCGCTGATATTCTTTACTCTGTTCCTCGGGGAACTTCCCAAGTTACTTTTGGCTCCTATTAGCTTCCTATTACTTTCTCTCCTCTCTTCCATTCTCTAAGGCTGGGAATTAAAGAGAAGGGAAAAAAAAAACCCAGCCCAAAACACTTGATGTAAGAAGTCTGTTGGATTACGGTGGATTCCTATGGAGGTAAAGTGAGAAATTCAACACATTCACATTTATTATTGATTTCCTGGGTTGGCGAGGGTAAAGATTAGCCTCTGGTACTGCAGGAACCAAAACCTCAGAGACTGAAGTGAAGTCCCTCTGCTGACGTGACTTCCTCTCCGTTTATCTCTCTGCTTGCTCTGTCCGCCCTCATTCTCTCTACCTAAGATAGCTCTCGTCCATAAGGTAAGAAAGGTGTTACCAGCAGGTTGACTTTGACATCTCTCCAGCTCTAGGATGCTGGAGGCAGGGTACCTCTTGGTTAGCTTCACACTGGGAGGTCTCTGCTGGATTCAGCTTTAATTCCTAGGTCATCCTGAGCCATGACTGGGTGCAGGGATGTGGGATACAATATATGGCCAGGTTGAGGTCACTTGCTCATCCAGGCAGGGTAAGATGCAAATTAGTGAAAGAAGGGAGGTGATGAACTAGATCAGGCCAATAAAGACAATAGCTATTCTAGTTTCCTTAGGGCTCGATGTACCTAGAGGGAGCTTTTAAATGAAAATGTAATCATGTGCCCTTCCCACTCGCCATTGCATCTATGGTAAAATCCAAGTTAGTTCTTCTAATTTTTCTGTGCATCACTTCACATGACTTCTCCCTACTTTTTAAAGCATTTTCCCTTTTCTCATGACTCACCAAGGTGGTCAGTCGCATGATCCTTCATTTCCCAAGTGTGTGTTAGCTGTGGGACATTTAATCTGGCTATTCACTCTCATCCTCACGTCTGACTTCGTTATTCTTCAGCTTCTCTCTCTCCCTCCCTCCCTCCCTCTCATACACACACACACACACACCAGATTTATTTATTCTTATTGTTGGGAGGTGATTCTCCACATTTTGCTCTGGTTCTGCAGGTGTGTGTGGATGTGTTGTCATCTTTTCAAAGGTTGCTTAGCTAACAAACAACTTTGACAGGTTGCGGAAACTGTGTCTCTTTCAGGTAGTAGGTTTTTTGTTTTCACTTTAGAATAGTAATATGTCTTTCTCCAGAGTAAGGATAGGTTGGCTAGAGGCTCCCTTATGAGACAGAAGGATCCCTTAAGTTTAGGATTCCTCACCTGTAGTACAAACCCACTGTGTGCAGCCTTTCTGCCAGGGCCTATCTCTGCATCATCTCCAAGCGACCTGATGCCGGGGGAAGCAACACAAACCTACAGCTCATGCTGCTTGCTGGGCTGTAATAAGATCACCTGCCCTTGACTTCGGAGTCTTGAACCTTCTTTCAGCATCCATGAAACTATGGCAGGCTCCTTTGTTAGCCTGTAAGGCAGGGTAAAACCTTAGATGTTTGGTGGTTCTTAACAGACGTATACTTTATTTCCAGTAAATATTCATCCTTTTAAGGTTTAAAACCAGGGCTGGGGATATACCTTACTGATGGAGTGCTTGCCTAGCATGCGTAAGGCTTTGGTCCAATTCCCAGCACTAAAAAGCAAAGTTGTAAAACCACCACCATGATCAAGGCCTGCAAGATTTTTATCATCATGAAAACGCCCCTCATTTTCCATTTCAGTCAGTTGTCTCTCTGCTTCAAACCCAGGGAAGCACTGATCAGAATTCTGTACACCTTATTCTTGCTGGTTTACTTTTATAATTATAAAAAGAATTTTGAAAATTATTCAGAGTTGAAAAAAAAAAAAAAACCGGGAAAGAGCTTGCGCTCTGAAGGGTGAACAGGATGTTGCCAATAGAAGTGAATAGAATAGAAGGGAAGAAAGGACAGCCTAGGCTTTTTGGAGTTAGAATCGGCAGCATATGTAAATGATAGGCCATGCGAAAATCCAGCAAGCGGAGAAAATATCAAATCATGTGATTCTGAGTATGATGAACATTGGAGACTTATGGAGTGGGTGTAAATGACCATGCCCTGGAAGGCAAGCAGAGCTTGTGGGGGACAGGAAAGGACAGAAAAGATGACTTAATATCCAGCAGTCTTCTGTGCTTTTCGTCAGCTCCACCCTGGAAAAGTAAGTCTGCCCTTTCTCTACTCATTTCTGCTATGTTTTTGTCATTATATTTATTACTTCTTTTGACATTCAGCATCCAAATTGTGTTGTTTGTTCATTTCAAAGTTATCCCCTAAATTTTATAGACTGCTTCAATAGTAACAAAAACAAAAACAGAAAACACACAAATGGCCATGCTCCTGAACACTAGTGATTTGAAGTATAAAATAGCAAGTTCAAATTGTTCTCTTTTTTTATTTTAAAGATAGTAAAATCCAATAAAACATAACAGAACAAAGTCAATCAAAACAAAGCTGCAGAACTGGTACAGAACTTCGAAGAAAGATACTATGAAAACAATAGCTACTATAGTATATCTTGTTATTTTCAGAATAGCTGACCATTCCAACAGGTATAGTAGAATTGAACCAAAAACAAAACAGAATAAAACCAATAAAAACAGGATATAAAATAAAGCAAAAAAAAATAATAATCAGAGTAAAGCAAAACAATGAGAACCATATTGGGCCTCGAAGACAAGGCAGAAGAGAATCCCCCATATTTGCTATATTGCCTACTGTCATCTTCCAAAGAGATGCTCAGGTTGCCAGTCCCAGGCCTGCAAAGTCAATGAAACAATGCTAGCATTTAGTTGCTGAATATTCCTTAGTTGCTATCAATTTAGCCAGACCTCCGAACCAGCAGGTTGCTTACGAGAGGGGTGTTTGTCCTTGATTCTAAGCCTGTGCACCGGTAGGCATACAGGAGGCACATGTTTCTCTTCCTGGAGTCCGCAACCAGTTGCACAGTCCCACGGAAGGCAGGTTAGTTGCCCTCTGGTTGGAGCCTCTTAGACCCAGCGGGATGGGTCCTCGAAGGGCCCATTCTTGTTCTCTTCTGGGAGTCCGCATCAAATTGTTCTTTAATAAAAAGTTTTTCCTGCCTTAGGAAAGCTAGGGTTGTAAGAAACAGAAATAAATTAAAGAATATTTTAGAGCTAAAATGGAATATGATAGAGATTCAAAGGCAGGAAGCACACTGGGCCCCAAGCCCACACTGTAGAATGCAGGTTTTGCGGAATTGAGTGACCCTGGGCTGTGGCCTAGACCCCATATGAGAACTAGAGCTAGAAGACCATCTCCCAGTCTTTCCCCTCTCCGCCTCTCACTCCTCTAAAATATTGCCACCTCTCACCTTGCTTTATTTTGCAGAGCAGTTTTCTCTTGGTTCATCCATCTGTGTATGGTGCACCCAGTCACCTGAGGTCCTGTAACTATTCAAGTCTCAGTTTAGATTCTCAAGGCTGAGCCAGCCCCTGCTGGTAGCCTGGTGTCCTGTCATCCAGTTTCCAACATGGGCCCAGCCGGTGGAGCTGGCATCTAGCCCATGGCTCAGAAGCAGCTTCATTCTGGTTGACAGTGATGAGCCATTCTGTTGTGCTTCTCTCTGATTTTCTGGTTAAAATATAGAGCGCATCCTTGACACTAAAATTACATGAATGTTGGGGGATAACCAGGGAAAACACTGCCTTTGTTTTTGGGGGGCTTTCTCAAATTGGAACTCATTAACGTAATGTTTCCCAAAATGTCTCTTGCTAAATGTATTCTCAAATTAGACGAAGTGTTTAAATAAAGAAAAAAATGCTAGAGGCCCGATGATTTTGAGAAAAGCTAGACTCAAAAACCAATTATGGCTCTTTTCTGCAGGTTGTCTGAAATTTTGTAGTATGCTGGTTTGCATTTTGAATTCAAAGGAAGGTTGCTACATGGGGCTTTGACTCTTTCTGTGTGGAGTATTTTATGGCTGGAATTTGATAGCACAGGTTAGAAAGTCCAACCAAACCAATTTCCCTGATTTGTTTCACTTGGAATCCTGTGCTTTTATTTTACTACTAGTCTTAATTATTTTAGTAATGCTACCAATTCTACAAGCAATTAACTTATATAGTGTACCTAAAATTCATGTAGAAAGTATTGTAGAAAGTTTGAATCCATAGAGTTTCAGACTGTCATATTGGATATTCCCAGCTCTATGAATCAATAATTATGGTTGTCAGTTTATTGCACAGCAGCTAAATTAACTGTAAAATACAATAAAAACAGGATAGATTCATATCGATCACTTGTCTTGAAAACAGCTATTTCTTAAGAGTTCTTGTTTATAATAAAGTCTAGGCAATTTCAGAAAAAAACTGAGAATCGTGTCCAAACAGTACTGTTCACATACTATAGATTCTGAATTTAAATTGGAACAATTTTAAAAATGCGAATTGGAAGAAATCAAGTTTCTGTCAGTTGCCACTTAATATTTGCAAATTCACACTGGGTGCGTGCCTGTGATCCCAGAGCTTGGGAGGGGAGGTGGAGATAGGAGGATTGCTGTGAGTTCAAGGCCAGTCTGAACTGCATAGTGAAACCCTGTCTCAAAGAGACAAAAAAAAAAAAAAAATGCAAATACAATAAAATATAATTTAATCCTTCCAGGGTTCTTCAAATTATATTTCTTGATTGAATCTTTGGGGGCAGGAGAAATTAAATAAATTTGAATATACTGAGATTTTGAGTTTTTAAAAAACATTGATTTAAGAGTTGGGGTGTTTCTCCTTGATAGTCAGTTAACGTCCCATGTTTCCTGTTAAATTCCATCTGAAGATGTCATGAAATCTGGGTACAAGTTTTTTTAGACCTCACACATTAGATTATACTGTTAGGCGTTTGCTCTAGGATGTTTTGTAAGGGATGTGGACACACAGGTCCATAGAGATTAAGAACAATCTACTATTGCTTTTTAAGAGTAAATCCTGAAAATCTCTCTCTAGATACAGATATAGATATAGATATAGATGATATTGATGGTATAGTTATAGATATACATATAGATTTTTTGTAGTAGTAGGAATTTTGGAGTTAGGGTATTCTCATTCGATAACAATTGTAGGAATAATTGTTTGGAGCAAGAATCAACAGTGGATGCTAACACTGGTGGATGTGCATGAGAAACATAATATTTACATAACCTCGAAGTATCTTTCCATAAGGTATTTCTTGGCTATAAGAGGAAGAAAAGGTATTTTACAATGAAGTAACTTGGTAGATGCCATTTTACATAAGCGCTTCCTATTTGCAGGGTGGAGGTGGTGATAGGAAGAAAGATGCTGTCCAGAGGCAGTATTTCCTCTTCTCCACTGCATGTGCGAGACTCTCTCCCCTTCCCACACTCCCCAGAGCTACCTTTGGTTGTACTCAGAGTCCTCTCTGGTTATAGGTGTTTATGTGCTCCTTTGTTGAGGGTCTGATGCCTCCTGAGTATGAGAGATCCAGCGTTAACTAAAACAGTTCCCTGGGGCTTTGCAGGTAGTGTCAGAAGCAAAAATAGAAATGCAAATATTGCAGAACTTTGTGATCTGTAGCGGTACATGTGGGATGCAGTAGCACACTGGAAAGTGCTGAACTGCCTACCTAATGGGCACCAGTAGAGAGAACCAATTAGGTTTTTAAATTATTGACACTACTTTCATATTTATTGGTTAAAAAGCACATTCTAAACTCCTGGTCACTCCCTCACTCACATGATCCAATAGAATAAAGCATTCATCCTTAAACAACAGGGACCTCCAGGATATTCTCTTGTACTTTTCTCATTCCTTTCTGATTGCCCTGGTCCAGCATGGAAAGGCAGGGACACCTTCCTGGAGTAGGCAATACCTATACCAAGAGTGACTAGAAATTAGACAGGTATATCTTGAAGCCCCTGGATGACAGGGAGTGTGTCACATCTGAGAAACCCTAGATCACTGAGTATGACGGATTCATTTGGTGCTAGGGAAAGATTGTTAGAAAAGAACCTTAAGAACCAAGTCGAGGTCAGATCAGAAAGGGCTTTGTATGAACACCTAAACTTGATAGAACAAGCTATAAAATGTCTTTGAAAAAGATTAAGATAGGAAGCAACACTATTAGTTATATTTTAGGTTAATTGTTATGACATATTTAAAGGGAAAAGATTGAAGAACCAGAAAAGTTGTTTGCAGGTTCTTGAAATAGTTCTAATAAGAAATCAGCCCCTTTCTTAAAAATAGAAGCAGTAATGGATCTAGAGAACTGGTTGGAATCCAAAGATATTAAAAAGGTTGAACTTGCAGGATTTCTTGATTGGCGTAATAAGCTACCTGCTATAAAATTTTAAAATCTATTCAGCATCCAGTAAAATGATCCTACCCAAAGCAGAGCTGTTTGATAAGAATGTTGGCTCTGCTTCCAAAATTAAGAATTCATCTGGCACAGGAAATGAACAGTGATTAGTCCATTTCCAAACCACTACTTTCTAAAAGTCAATAAGATGAAAACAATGCATTTACTAGTCTTTGGGCAAAGAGAGTGAGGTTATAGTGAAAGTTTTGTTGCAGCATTGAGAAAGTATAAGAACAACACAGCTTTTACTGTGGTAAGTGCTGATGTTAAGCCTGGGACCCCGGTTCAGCTGTTCCTAATGCATAGTCTGACCTTCATGCTTCTCCCAGAATGGATCCTGAAGCTGCCCGGCTGGAGAAGCAGCACGTGCACGATGTGTACAGAAGCACTGCCCCATACTTCAGTGACCTGCAGAGTAAAGCCTGGCCTCGAGTTCGCCAGTTCCTCCAGGACCAGAAGCCCGGCAGCCTCATTGCTGACATTGGTAACCTGCGCTTGTGCCATGTAGTGTGAAACATATTCCATAGTCCTTGTGCTTTGCAGTACATTTTTTACTTTTGTTCTAACAAGAAGCCTGAAATTGTGTCTGTGACATGCCAGTACTTAGATTATTCACTTTATTGCAGAAATTTTTATTTTCAAGTCACCAAGCAGAAAACATCCTCAAACCTAAGTTTAGACAGTGGTAATCTTCAGGGGCCTTGGTGGTTTTATGCCTCTGTAAAAGAGTGGAATTGCGGGATTATGGGAAAGTTTTTATACCCTCTTATTAATGTCACAGATTCTTTACCTTATTTCTTCTGTAGGTATTTTTATTATTAGAGCATGTCTTTAATTGCTGATTTGTCTGGAGAGCTTTAGCTCAATTTCTTCCTGAATTGAGAAGTCTTAAACCACATCTCAGTAGATCTAAGACTAGTATTTAAAATGCGGTCGAATTCCCACTTGGAGCATGCCAACTAAAACTACTTTCATGCAACTGCATGCTGACTGTGCCTGTGAGAATCAGAAGTCTATAGTTAGATACTCTTAGCCTAGTTTGACATCATTCACTACTGGTAGGAGAAACAGACAGACGTATAGACCTGGCTTTGTAGAAGAATGTGCGAACACTGTCGAAACTGAGGAGGGGGTGCATGTTGCTTTCAAATTAGGATTCTTGGGGAAAATCTGTCATATTGATTTTTTAAAGATAGATCTGGTTTCAAATATTGGGAATGTGGTTCAGTGCTTTATATGTACTAGGCCCTGAGTTCAATCTCCAACACCACAGAAAGGTTAAAAAAAAAAAAAAAAAAAAGTCTGATTTTAGAAGATGCAAAGAAAATTAGTGAGGAGAAAAGGAACTATTAAATAGTCTTGGGAAAACATGATATGACAACAACAGCCACTTTCTCACATCTTACTCTAAAGTGAATTCCAAGTGAAGCAAATATTTAAGTGTAAGAAAATGAAAATATTGAAGAACTAGATGACAGTTAAGATTACTGTAGCCAGGCGTGGTGGTATATGCCTTAATCCCAGCACTCAGGAAAGCTGAGACAGGAGAATCTCTGGGAGTTTGAGGCCAGCCTAGGCTACAAAGTGAATTCAAGACCAGTCTGAACTACATAGAGAGACCCTGTCTCAAAAAAAAAAAAAAAAGAAAAGAAAAGAAAAGGGCTTCTCTGTGTGTATAATACACATCTGGGTACACACATGCCAAAAAAATTCACAAAAGAAAATTGAATTGATTGTCATTATTAATGTTTCTTATTGTTAGGTAGATTTAAGGTCTGGAGATGACTAATTGAGGCAGAAAGATTCATTAGCACCACAAGTACAGCAGCATGAGGGGGGCTGCTAGTTTAAAATGCAGAATAGAAGTTAGGCTGCAGGGTAGGGTGGGGGGTGTTTTAAACTAACACTTATCTCTCATGAAGTTCACATAAATACTGCGTTAGTGAGTGTTGAATCATTATCCCAATGGGAAGGACAGAAAAGTTTCTTGTAGGCCTTTGCACAGTTCTTTTATCAATTTATTAGTGTGGAACCTTTTCCATTGTCTTTCTGTTAAAAGACATCTTATTTACTGCCGTGTGAGATGACCTATGGGGAGCAGGTGAGAGAGGCCATGAGAGAATTTACCAACATGTTGTCAAGCAATATAGGACAGTTAGGAGTTTATCTCTGTGGTCCAAGAGAACAGTGGCCAAGGTCCAGCGCAGGGCTGCGAGGTCAGTGTGAGAAGCTGGGATTTCTCAGAGGGACTGAAGATGTGGGAAAGACTGTAAACACAGACCTCTCAGAAGTGCATTGGCAGGTTCCTCATTAGTCTTCAGATTTACACCTGCCTTGTAACTGAAGTTGTTCCTCACGTTTGCAAATTGACAGGTCATTTTATTTTGGCCTCCCGAAAGGCCCTGTCTCCTTAGGAAAAAGGTTTATTTTTATCTCAAGCTGATGTATAGCAGTTAGTGTATTATCTTATGACTGCTTAGTACTGTTAGGTTTTTCCTTGGCACAGTAGAGAAACAAGAGCAGAAAAAGGAAAAAAAGGAAAAAAGGCCTTTATTGCAGGCACCAAAGGGCTGCAGGAGAGTACAGTATCCCCGCAAGGCAGACAAAGAAGTGGTGGAATTTTATTAGGTTTGACAGGGGGTGGAGTTTGAAGGGGCGGGGAGAATGACAAATTGACAGCTGATTGGGGGAATGTTGGAGGGGGTGGAGTTTGAAGGGGCGGGCAGAATGACGTATTGACAGCTGATGGGT
>RJWM01029423.1:0-24500 GCA_004363535.1 Dasyprocta punctata
GGAGGAGGAGGAGAAGGAGAAGGAGAAGGAGAAGAAGAAGAAGAAGAAGAAGAAGAAGAAGAAGAAGAAGAAGAAGAAGAAGAAGAAGAAGAAGAAGAGGAAGAAGAAGAAGAAGAGGACAGTGACAAAGGGAGAAGGGAGAAGGGAGAAGAGGAGATGAAGACAAAGACAAAGAAGAAGAAGAAGGCGGCAGAGGCAGAAGAGGAGAAAAAGAAAAAGAATAAACACTTCTACTAGTCTGATGGTAACCAAACATAAGAAATAAGGGGGAGTTTTATAAAAAGTAAAATAGAAGTATCAGCTCTAACACAATCTTGCTAAATCAGAATTTGGGGGAGAGAGGCTTGGAATTTGTGGTTCTAATTAACAGCCAGACTCAAAAATTATTAAAGTCATCTATGAGAGCTCCATGGCTTTTCTCCTCAAACTAGCATTGTCAGTTCTGTTCTATCATTTCTTTAAAGTAACATGGTTCTGTGGCTCCTACCTACCAGTTGCTCTTTTTCTGAATGTATTCCATTATTCTATTAATCTTTTAAAGTTACAGTCTCATACTGAACCATAGAGTGTTCTGGATATAGGTTGAGCAGTTTGTGACAGATTAGGACTATCAATTACCAACTCATTACTGTCAATTGTCAAAAATTATCAATTACCTATTGTCTCATTTGTGCTAGACAAGCAAAATCACTTTCCTCCCTATACCAGCCCCTGCAGCAAGTTACTAGTAGTTAACAACAATCTGCAATAACCCCCAGAATATAAACCTTGGCCAACAGAAAAACATTTTCCAGGATTTTAAAGAAGCACTTATCCAACTGATCTCTGATATCTATTCTAAATATATTGCAAGCTTCCTTTTTTACTGATGAACTTTACTTTAGAAAGCTGCTATTTATACCTGTCCTTACATGGTTGGTATCAATGTTTAACACTGTATAGTGCTTAGTGTGTGTTTTTCCATTCATAAAACATTTCAACATGATTTACCTAATCCTCTCGAAGTTCTTATGAGGCTGGAAATCTGGGCTGTTCCCAAGATTTGGCTATTACAAACTGTGCCACTATAAATATGAGTGTGCATATGTCCATGTAGTCTGATGTTTTTAATTCTTTTGTGAAGATATCCAGAAGGGGATTAGCTGGGTCAAAAGGAAATTCTAGTCCTAGTTTTTTAAGTAATCTCCACACTGATTCCCACAGTGCTTGTACACTCTACATTACTACCAATAATGGGGAAGAGCTTCTTTTCCTCAACAGCCTCGTCAGCATTTTATTGGTTAGTTTCTGATAATAGCCATTCTTTCTCAAGTGAGATGGAATCTCAGCATTGTTTTTATCTGTATCTCTTGAATTACCAGTGATGCTGAATGTTTCTTCATATATTTATTTGCTATTTGCACTTCTTCATCTGAGAAGTCTGTATTCTTCTCTGACACCCATTTTTGGATTGGGTCTTAAAATTGGGGGGTCTGAATTTTTTTTTAGTTCTTTATATGACCTTGATATTAATTCTCTGTGAGGAACAGCTGGTAAACACTTTTTCCCACACTGTGTGTTGTCTCTTCACTCTGTTGATAGTTTCTCTTGCTGTGCAAAACCTTTTTACTAAGATAAGATCCCAGTTGTTTATTCTTTGTGATAGTTCATATGTGATCAGGGTTTTGTTCATAAAGCCTTTGCCTACACTAATGTCTTCAAGAGTTCTATCTATTTATTTTTCCTGCAGATTTAATTTTTTTTAATATTTAGATCTTTGATCCATCGCAACTTTAGTTCAGTGGATGGTGAAAGATATGGGTGAAATTTTACTCTTCGCCATGTCCAAAGTCAGTTTTTCCAACACCACTTATTAAAGAGGTTATCTTTCTTCCAATGAATGTGTTTGGCACCTTTGTCAAAGATAAGGTGGTTAAAATATCTTACTAAATGGACAAAAACTGAAAGCTTTCTATCTAAAATCAGGAATAAGACAAAGATGTCCATCATCACCACTCCTATTCAATATAGTTCTGGAAATATTAGCCAGAAGCGATTAGACAAGAGAGAGAAATAAAAGGAATAAGGATAGGAAAGAAAGAAGTTAAATTATCATTATTTGCAGATGACATGGTACTCTACATACAAGACCCCAAAAACTCCACTGAAAGACTTTTAGATCTAATAACCAAATCCTGTAATGTAGCTGGATACAAAGTCAACACTCAAAAATCAATAGCATTCCTGTACCCAAAAAACAAACTCACTGAGGGAAATAAGGGAAACTACATCCTTCACAATAACACCAAAAAAAATGAAATACTTAGGAATCAATCTAACAAAGGAAATAAAAATTCATACACTGAAAATTATAGTACTCTGAAAAAAAGGAATTGAAGAGGATTTCAGAAAATGGAAAGATATCCTTTGTTCATGAATAGGAAGAACAAATATTGTGAAAATGGCCATTCTCCCAAAATTGTTATACAGATTTAATGCAATTCCAATAAAAATACCATTAGCATACTTCAAAAACCTAGAGAAATCATTTCTAAAATTCATCTGGAACCAGAAGAGACCTAGAATAGCAAAGGTATTTCTGGGAAACAAAGACAAGGGAAGAAGCATCATAATCCCTGACTTGAAATTATACTACAAAGCAACTGTGATAAAATCAGCATGGTACTGGAAAAAAACAGACCTGAAGATCAATGGAATAGATCAGAAGATATAACCACAACTACAAACACTCAGTCACCTTATTTTTGACAAAGGGGCCAAACATGTTCACTGACAGAAAGATAGCCTCTTGAATAAGAGGTGCTGGAAAAACTGGCTTTCCATATGCCAAAAACTAAATAATGTCTATTACTATGCACTAAACTAATGCTAAAATGGCGCAAAGCTCTAAATATTAAAACAGAAACGCTAAATCTGCTGGAAGACAAAGCAGGTAGAAATCCTGAAGACGTAGGGTAGGCAGACAGTTCATGAACAAAAATCAAACTGCATGAGAAGTATTTCCCAGAATCAACATCTGGGATCTCATCTTATTAAAAAAGAAATCACCAACACAGTGAAAAGAAAACCCATAAACTGGAAAAAAAATCTAAGCCAACTGTCCCTCAGACAAAGGATTTCTATAAAGAATCTGAAAACCTCAGGCCCCCAAAATTCAACAATCCCAAAAATGGGCATCCGAGATGAATACACACTTCTCAGATGAAGAAATACAAATGGCAAATAAATATATAAAAAAAATGTTCAACATCATTGATCATTCAATAAATGCAAATTAAAACAACACTGAGATTCCATCTCACTCCAGAAAGAATGGCTATCATCAAGAAATCAACCAATAACAAATGCTGTAGGGGCTGTGGGGAAAAAGGAACCCTTCTCCACTGTTGGTAGAAGTGTAGACTGGTACAACCACTGTGGAAATCAATGTGGAGATTCCTCAAAAAACTAAGATTAAAGGTACCATTCAACCCAGCTATTCCCCTCCTGGATATCTTCTCAGGAGAATTAAAAACATCATACCACAGTGATACAGCAGCATAACTTGTATTAGCCAAATCTTAGAGACAACCCAAATGCCCATAAACTGAGGAATGGATAAAAAAGATGTGGCATTTTTATACAATGGCATACTACTCAGCTATAAAGGAGGATAAACTAGAGGCTTTTATGGGTAAATGGTTGCAACTAGAGACCATACTCATAAGTGAAATAAATCAGACTCACATGTATAAACATCGTATTGTCTCCCTCATGTAAGAAACTGAAAAATTAAATAAGGCACAAAAGGTACCATAGACATTGTGAAAGGGAATAAAACTACTCAAAAGGAAAGAACAACTGGGATGGGTAAAAAGATAAAAGAAGGGGGGAAATATACATATGCACTCACATAAGATAGCTAAGAAAATTGTACTATAGATCCTATTAGTTAAGGGAGAGAAACTGTCATTGCTTATATTGTTTGATCTGTTTTTGCATGCCTGTATCTTGTAATCTGAGCAAATATTTTGAAGATAACAGTATGCAATATAGTGACTATTGTTAATTTCCCATCAGCTTGTTTCAAAATCCTGTATCATTTGTTTTGTTTTTATTGTTTTATTTTAATCTCTTTAAAATAAAAAGAAGGTAAGGTGGCTAAGTATGTCTTGAGTTGTTTCTGCATATTCTAATCTGTTCCATTGATCCTTGGATCTGTTTTTTCATTA
The DNA here is from genome assembly GCA_004363535.1 of Dasyprocta punctata. Lineage (NCBI taxonomy): Eukaryota > Metazoa > Chordata > Mammalia > Rodentia > Dasyproctidae > Dasyprocta > Dasyprocta punctata. The sequence goes on from RJWM01029423.1 coordinate 4,212, forward strand.
TTACCATGCTGTTTTTATCATAGTACCTTTGTAGTATAATTTTAAGTCTGGGATTGTGGTGACCCCTGCCTAGCCTTTGTTTCCCAGAATTGTCTTTGCTATTCTAGATCACTTCTGACTCCTAGGTATTTCCTTTTTATGGATGCTGTGAAACGTCTTACCTAATTTCTCTTTCAGTGAGTTTGTTAGTCCTCAACAGGAATGCTATTGATTTTTTAGTGTTGACTTTGAATTAGTTATGCTATTCAATTTGGTTATTAAATCTACAAGTTTTTTGGTGGCGTTTTTGCAGTCTTCTATGTAGAATATCATATCATGAATAAATGATACTTTTTTAGCGAAGAAAAAACAGAAAAAAGACATATAAAACAAAAACAACAAGCAAAAGAGACAAATGACTAGAGTAAATACACAACAGTAACACTGCAGGTTTACAAAATCGGATGATAGAAACTTGACAATGGTTGCAATATTGCATATCGTTATCTTTAAAATGGTTACTTACATTAACAGATATAGACATGTAAAGTTAATCTAATCAGATGAGTATTAATTGTTCTCAGTAATGAATAGATTCAACAGTGTGTTCATTTTAGTTATCTTACATGTACATATATACAGGTTTATATCTTTTCCTCTTGAATAAATGATACTTTAACTTCTTCCTTTCCTATTGTTATTCCTTTTCTTTCTTTCTCGTCTAATTGCTCTGCCTAATGTTTCTGGAGCTATATTGAATAGGAATGGTGACAGTGGACATTCTTGACTTGTTCCTGACCTCAGAGTGAAAGCTTTCAGACTTTGTCCATTTAGTATGTTGGCTGTTGGCTTATCATAAATGGCTTTTATCAGATTGAGATAAAGACCATCTATTCTGATTTTCTATAGCACTTTTATCATGAATGGGTGCTAGATTTTGTCAAAAGATTTTTCTGCTTTTATGAAGATGATCAGATGGTTTTTGTCTTTGGCTCTGTTAACATGATGTGTGATATTTGTTGATTTATGAATGCTACACCATCCCTGTATTCCCAGGATGAATCTAATTTGGTCATGGTATAAAATATTCTTGATGGCTTGCTACATTCTGTTTGCCAGTATGTTACTGAGGATTTTTGTGTCTGTGCATAAAGACATTGATCTGTAGTTCTCTTTCTTAGTTGGATCCTTCTCTGATTTTGGTATCAGGGTAATGATTGCAGCCAGAATGAAGTTGAGAACACTGCTTACCTTTCAATTTCATTAAAGAGTTTGAGAATTAGTATTTTTAGGTCTTCTCTAAATTTCTTGTAAAATTCGGCAGTGAATCTATTATAGCCTGGGCTTTTCTCTGTTGGTAGGCTTTTAATTACATCTTCAATTTCACTGATTGCTATTGGTTTATTTAGGATTTTTATATCTTCTTCATTCAGTTTTGGTAATTCACATGTATCTATGAATATGTCTATTTATTCTGTGTTTTCCATCTTATTAGAATAAGGTTCTTGAAGTAGGTTTTATTGATCTTCTGGGTTTCTACAGGATCTGTTATGATTTCACATTTTACATTCCTAATTCCATGAATCTGAGTCTTCTTTTTTTTTATAAGGTTGGCTAAAAGTTTTAATCTTTCAAAGAACCAACTCCTCAATTCACTGATTCTTTGTACTGTTTTCTTAGTCTCCACTGCATTAATTTCTCCTCTGATCTTTATAATTTCCTCTCTTGTATGAGCTCTGGGCTTGACCTGCACTTCTTTTTCTAAAAGTTTTAGTTTCAATATTAAGTTGTTTATTTCAGTTTGCTCTGTTTTCCTGATATAGGCATTCACTGCTATAAATTTCCCTCATAGGACTGCTTTCATTGTGTTCCATTCCAGTATGTTGGACTGTCATTATTGTTTAATTGTAGAAAATGTTTAATTTCTTCTGTAATTTCATCTGTGACACATTGTTTGTTCAGGAGGGTATTACTTTCCATGTGTTTGTTAAGTTCTTATGGTTTCTTTTTCCATTTATTTGCAATTTCATTGTGCTGTGGTCTGATAATATGCATGAGATAATTTCAATTCCTTTGCATTTACTTAAGCATGTTCTATGAGGTAGTGTGCGGTCTATTGTGGAGGGTATCCAATGTGAAGCTGAGAACTATGGGTATTCTGATGTTGTTAAGTGTAGCACACATTATTAAGTCCATTTGTTCTAAAGTTTGGCTCAGTTCTAATATTTCATTGTTGATTTTTAGTCTAGTCGATCTATTTGTGAGGGCAGGGTATTGAACTCCCTCCATGACTGTATTAGTGCTTGATTTTTCATGTGTTAATATTTGCTTTACATAGTTGGGTGCATGTGGCATTTATTGCATTTATATTTACAATTGTTATCTTTCCCTCTTGGCTTGTTCCCTTTACAAGGGCATAGTGACCTCCTTTGACTCTCTTAATGTCTTGACTTGAAATTCACTTTGTCTGCAAATAGAATAGGTACCACTGCTTTTTCTGAGTTCCTGTTACATGGAGTATTATATTCCATCCTTTGACTGTCAATGAATTTTTTTAATTAAATGTGTTTCTAGTATGCAGTATATTGTTCAACCTTGCTTCTTAATCCTGCTAATCTGTTTCATTTGATTGCTAAAGTGAGACCATTAACATTGATGGTTATAACTGTGATGCATTGACTTATCCTTATCATATTATTTTCCTCTTGTTGGCTCCCTTTTTTTTCCCCATCTGTTTGCTTTCCTTGACTGGTGGGTTCCTTCTGTTGGGGTCATGGAATTGTAGTCATTGTTATCTCATTGTAGAATGTCCTTCAGAACATTTTGGAGTGCTGGTTTGGTGTTCATAAATTTCCTCAGGTGTTCGTTTTCATGGTAGCATCTTATTTCTGCATCAATTTTGAAAGATAGTTTTGCAGAGTACAGCAATCTGGGTTGGAGTTTGTTTTCCTTTATGGCTTGAAATACTTCAAGCTCTCGTTGACTTGAGGGTTTGTGCTGAGAAGTAAGCTGTGATTCTTATGGGCTTTCCTTTATAAGTGATTTCTTTTCACTAACAGCTTTTAATATTCTATTATTGTGTGGAATTTCTGGAATCTTGATTATGATATTCCATGCTGTAGATTTTTTTAAAATTATGACTAATTGGAGTTCTATATGCCTCACTTATCTGTATGTCAATTTCTTTTTCCCTGCCAAGGAAGTTTTCTACCATGATGCTTGTGAACAGGTTTTTTATACCATTTGTGCTATTTCTGCTTTTTCATTGATGCCAATCATTCTGTTATCTTCTTTGCATTATCTAGCAGCTGCTGGATTGATTTTTCATGGTCCCTTGCTATTTTTAACAAATCTTTATTTTCATGATCACTAACCACAAGCCTCTATACCTGAGATTCTGTCCTCACACTGGCTCATTCTGTGGCAGATACTTAAAATGGAATTTTTAGGTTCCTGGATATCTGCTTGAATCTGTTTTATGGATTCCATTTCTTTTCTATGTTGGGCATTCATGTTTTCCATTATTTTCCTAAACTCCTCTATTTTTTATCTGTATCTGTTCTAGAGTCACTAAGCATAATTTTCATTGTGGTCACCATCTTTGTAGTTATCTGAGAAATTATTTCTAATTTGATTTTTTCCTAGAGCCTCATTCATTTACTTTGTTGTTACCACTTCAGACAGGCCAGATGGGTGGCTTTTGGAGTTGTCCCACCTCATTGCCATTTGGTGAATTGGATGTCTGTGGTTGTATGTTGTCTACTCATTTTCTTCCTTTTCTTTTTATCTTTTTTTAGTTTAATTCCTGGGTTGATGCTTGTAAATTGCCTTTATTGTTATTATTTAGAATCCCTAGGAAATGACTACTTCTCAAAGGCATCTCCCAGGTGTAGCTGGTTTGAGGGTTTTGAGTCTATTGCAAGATCCTACCTCTTCAATTTGTTGGGGATGAGAAGTTGATGCCTGCTTGGCCTATCCCCTGGTTCTTGGGCACAAGCCCACAGCATTTTCTATGGCAGTGAGGCAGTCTCCGTTTCATATACCAAGAAGAACAGCTGGTTCAAACCATCATGTCACTTTAGCTAAAGTGGTACAGTTAGCAATAAGAGTAACATCAAACATAGCCTAGAAAATGAGAAACTGAGGTGACCATTAATTTGCCACCTTTAACTATATGAACTAAATTTGTGGTTATACAAAAAAATCTAAAACAAACCAGAAAATTGTAGGCAGTAAATAAGCCCTCAATACGGCAATTTTACTCTCAGGGGACAAAATTTAAAGGGGATTAGGGGAAAAATCCATTCAGAAAAAGAAGAGAAAGAGATTAGAAACAAGACTGGAGGACAAAGAGGGAATCAACTCTGGGCAACTGGTGGAGAATACAGGAGGTAAAGAGAGAAGAAAGAAATGGAAGAGCAAAACAGAACCACAAAGAAAGTAGAAACCATGTTCACACCCATGTGCGAACATGATGAAACAATAAAGAAAAAAGGAAAAGGAGAGAGAGAGAGAGAGAGAGAGAGAGAGAGAGAGAGAGAGAGGGAGAAATGTCTGGGTTTGTGTCTGCTGTCACTGGTAGACAATGTGTGGAGGCAGAGTCCAGATCCATGTTGATTTATTAAAGCAAGACAGCAGTAGCTTTGTGGCAGGGTAGAGGATAATATCCGTGATCCTGCATATTTATTTCTCCTAAAGTTCAGGCTGGTTTCTCACTGTGAGCCTGGGACCAGATGTATTCAGCATGCAGCCATCAGTGCACCTTCTGCAGGCTTGAACTCATCTATGAGTTGATAAAGGGACCCAGAAGTTGTTCTGAGTTCTGGCTTAGTTGACCCCTTTCTAAGATGGTTCCTGGCCAACAGCCCTCTCCCACAGCACTAACACTAGCCACAGTAGTCCTCCATGTCCTCTGTCCCCTTCCACTGCTGTGTCTCTCCATGGAGACTTCTGATGTTGCCAGCAGTCACCATTTGTCTGCAAGTTTGAACTGCTTCTCCCACAGTGTATCCCAACTCATGGAGAAGATTCTGCCAGCTACCTCCTTCTTCCTCGAAGTTTGTCTCTTCACTCTCCCTGTGGGCTTCAATTCTTGCTTCAGATCTTTCCTGTGTTCTGGGGATCCCCGCTTCTTCTCTTCCTCAGGTTGCTATATTCTAGCGTCTGAATGGCAACTCTCAGGTTCTATCGCTGCTGTTTACCACTCTGCCATCTTTCCAGAAGTCTCTCTGGCCAATTCTTGAGATGCCTTTAAGCCATCTTTCCTAGTGAGCTGATGTAAAGTAATTGAATTCTTTTTAATGCTACTTTTCAGCAATGAAATATACATGGCCTACAATTTGGTTTCCAACATAGTCTTTGGTTGCCAGTTAAAACCTCATTACCCTGGCCTTTCATCCATATTCTTATCAATATTCTGGTCTTTTGAACTCCCACCAGACTACCCATCAAGCTTTGCTTATGGCATTGTAAAACCTTGCTAGTCAGCATCTCCAAACCTTTACAAAATCCTCCCACAAAGACTTCTAAACCACGCAGTGAAGAATAGTCATAGCAATGATGCCACTTCTAGTACCAATTTTCTGTGTTAGCGTCTCCATCACTGAGATAAAATGCTCAATACCCACAATTTGAAGGAAGAAAGCTTTAACTGAGCTCACAGTTTTGGAGGATTCAGTTCATAGTCAGCTGGGTCCAAGACAAAAAATGGCATAGCAGAGGAAAATTGTTTACTTCATGGCAGCCAGGATGCAAAGAGAAAAGATACAGGGGCAAAACACACCCTTACAGATCATACCCTCCAGTGCTCACCTGTTTTGACCAGTCCCCACCTCCTAACAGTACATTTAGTCATGAACTCATCAATGAATTAGTCCACTGATAAGTACAGCAATTCCATGATTCAAACACCTTCCAAAAGCCCCACCTCTGAATACACGAGTTTTGGGGGCACATTTTGGATCTAAATCATAACAGACTGAGCAGAGGAACAGTCAAAACCTGATTAGAGAATTAGAACTTTCAGATCTATTGTCCAATCTCTGTGGGATGAAGGTTAAGTTGACCACCAATGGTCAATGGTTTAATCAATCATGACTATACAATGAGGATTTCATTTCAAAAGTGCTGGAATGGGAAGTTTCTAAATAGTTGAACAAACAGAGATTTCAGGTGGGTGATATGCCTAAATAGGGCAAGGACAGTCCCTGATTTTTCCCACTCTGCCCAATGCATCTCCTCCCCCTACCTGTTCATCTGTATTCTTTGTAATAACCTTTATAATAAAACAGAAAATACAATTATCTCATGAATTCTGTAAGCTACTTTAGCAAATCAGCTGAAACTAAGAGTCATGGCTGATTGTTCAAAAGCACAAGTGAAACAACCTATACCCTATAAATGACATCTGAATGAGGGAACAGTCTTACAGGACTACATATAATATTTAGGATATGACATTATTTCTAGGTATATGGTGTCAGAATTGAATTAAATGAGAGGACAGCTTCCTCACCTACACTGGAGAACCACTTGCTTAATGTGTGGGGCAAGCTGTACATCTTGGTCACAGAAGCATTCTGTGTTGTGTTGTGAGTGTATGACATGAAGAAAAAGTATTTTCCTATTGTTTTTACTGTATCTTTATATTTCGTGTCAGAAGTTTTATACTGACAACTTAAGTGCTGAAAGAGAATAGAATAAAATAAAATACTTTAGTTTTTTCTTTTGTGTCCTTATGGATGGCTTCTTAGGTGTGACAGAAAATAGTACTTTCTGCTACTTACCTATTAACAGCATTTCTTAAACTTAAGGATGCATTTTTAAATTTTATAGAATCTTTCCTGGGCATATATTTAAATGATTACATTTTTTCCTCATATGCCCCACGACTGAACCACTTTCATGTCTTTGAAATAAACCTTGCCTTGTCGTGCATGTGACTTATTCAACACATAATTATATTCCTTTTATTGTCTTAAGACATATCTACTTTCATAAGTCAAATTGTTCTATAGTTTTTCTTTACTCATAATGTCTTATGTCACATCTTAGTTTTAGTGATAGTTTACATTTGCCAAATAAGTTGATAAGCTTTCATCTATTTTCTGAGATTGAAATAGCTTACAATAGCATGTGAACACTTTGTTTTTGATAACTCAGTTTCTTTCAGGGTTCAACGCTAATCAAAATCTTGAGTCTTAACTCTTCTTGAGTCCAACCATGTACTTTATTTTTAGAAAACTTCCCATTTCTCTGAGACTTCTGATTTATTAGGATAAAATTATACATGCTATTCCATTACATGAAAATAATTTTTTTATACCTTGTCTTATTTCATTCTCATTAGTAGCATTTATGGTCACATTATTAATCTTAGGAAAAGTGAATCACTTAAATTTCATAATTCTAAACTTTTATTTTCCAAGTTAATTTATCTGGTTGATTTTAAGATTTTTGACCCTGCCTTCAATATTCAGCAGTTGTGCTGTGATGTGCCTAGATGTGGTATTCTTTGTAGTTATTCTTTTTTAAGTTTTGTATACAGCATATTGTTGTATCTTGTTTCCTGATCCATGTTGTCAATGTTTCTTTTAATTGGTGAATTGAGGTCATTTACACTGCTGGTTATAACTGATATGTATTGGTTTATCTTTCTCATGTTATTTTCCTGTTGTTGGTTCCTTGCTTTTTCCCTATGTTTAATTAAGCCTAATGATTTTTTTTTCTGTTGTTCTGGGAATTGTGATTATTTTTATTGCTATCTAGAATATCTTTTAGCACTCTCTCTAGGGTTGACTTGGTGGACATGAATTTCTTCAGCTGTTCTTTATCATGGAAGTATCTTGTTTCACCATTCATTTTAAAAGACAATTTTGCAGGGTACATCAATCTGGGTTGGAAATTCTTTTTTCAGGGCTTGAAATACTTCACTCTAAAACTGACTTGAGAATTTGTGTTCTAATGCGCTTTCCTTAATAGGTGATTTGTTTCTTTTCTCTAGCAGCTTTTAATATGTTGTTCTTATGCTGAATTTCTGGGATCTTGATTATTATATGTCCAGGTGTAGATTTAGTTATGGCTGTTTGGAGTTCTATGTGCCTCACTTATCTGTGTATCAGATTCTGTTCCCATGCTTGAGAAATTTTCTGCTATTACTTCTGCAAATAGTTTTTTTTTTTATGTCATTTGCGTTGGTTCCTGAGTTTTCATTGACATCTATCAATCTTTTCTGTGTGTGTGTCTTTTTTTTTAAAGAGAAAATGGACACAGAAGACAGAAACAAAAAGCAAAAAAGACAAACAAACAACAACCAATCCGATAAGATAACGTAGGTTTACACAATGAGACGGTTGAAATTTGGCAGTAGTTACAATATTGCATATCATTACCTTCATAGGGTTTGTTCAGATTGACAAATATAGACATGCAAAATTTATCAAATCATGAGTATTAACTTTTCTTTTTCAATAGCTAACGCATTTAGTAATATAGTCATTTTAACTGTCCTATGTATACCTGTTTATAAATTTATGTCTTTTTCCTTTTCCCTTCCTTCCTTCCTTCCTTCCCCTTAGAATACCTCTTGTTATCATTAATATAACTGCCCATATCATCAGGTCTAATATAATCAAGCAAGATAGTTCAGAATGAAACCAATAAAGAATAAAAGAATGGTCATAAAGAAGAGAAACAAAAAACTAAAGGGATCATCATCTTAGAGCTGTTGAATTGTTTTTTTCATGGTCCCTTGCTATTTTTAAGAGTTCTTTTCTTTTGCAGTCGCTTGCTGTGATCCTTTTAGCTCTGAAAGTCTATCTTCAGTTTCATTCAAATGGTTTTGCCAGCTTTCAATGGAATTTTTAATCTCCTGGATATCTTTTTGAATCTGTTTCATGAATTCTATTTCTTCCCTATATTGTTCATTCCAGGTTTCCATCTTCTTCCTATGCTTCTGTACTTTTTTTAAATCTTTGTCTTCTCTAGCTATGCTAAGTAATTCCTTCATTAAGGTTGTCATTTCTTTTCTTACCTGAGAGATTATTTCTGATCTGATTTCCTCTATAGCCTCATGGATTTGTTTCTTTACTTCACTTGCTATCTTTTCAGAAATTTCAGGTGTGTGACCTTCAAATCTTCTATGTTGATATTTCCTGTACCTGTTACAGATGGGCTGGGGGTTTGAGATTACATTTTGATTGTTTGTTTTGTCATTTTTACCTCTTGGTTAATATTTCAGTGTTTTCAATCCCACTGTCTTGACTGTCCATCATGTGTTTCTTAGTGTTCTACTATGTGTCTGATGTTCACCCAGTTGCCAGGCCCCACAGTGTAGGGGAAGGATCACTCACCTCAATTTCTCCTATGGGGCCAGTTGGGTGAGTCTTGGATTCTTCCTGGGCTGACTAGCCTAGGAGTACTGATGTGAACCAACACTTACCTCCTATTGCTACTGCAGCTTCAGACTATTCCAGGCCACCAGACCTACCTGTCCATACTATGTGCCACAGCTGGGGCCCTACTATGTCATGGGGGATCTTGCAGGCCCAGCCAGGTTCCTCTGGGTTGGGGGAGACCTCATCAGTGCTCTCACCACCCTGCCAAGGTTCTCTGGGTGGAGTGAGGATTCACCCACACCCTCACCTGCCCACCAAAGTCCTCCGGATGGGGGAAGGGATCACTGAGACTTTTGCCAACCCACTGATGTCCTCTGGTTGTGGGGGGAACTCACCCACGCTCTTGCCTGCCCGCTGAGATTCTCTGGGTTTGGGATGGATTGCCGAGACTCCTGCTTACCCACTGAAGTCCTCCTGTAGGGGGAGGTATTGCTAATGCTCCAGCTGGCCCACCAGGTACCGCAGGTGGCGGGAGGAGTGGCTGATGCTCTTGCCCCAGCTGCTGAGGCCCTGGGCGGGGCGGGGGGAGTGGCCAATGATTCTGTCAGCTGCTGAGCTCTGGGTGCCTGCCTTTTTAAAGTAATTTTAGCACTTTTTGAATTGATGGCTTGACGTTTTTTCTCACTTTGGAAAAATTCTTTGCTACGATTTCTTCCAGTGTTGCTTCTTTCCTATTGCTCCATACCCTTTCTGTGGATATAATTTTAGCATATGTTACACCCAAAATTGTGTAACATGTTCTCTTATATTATCATCTTATTTTTGGCTCCCTTAGTTTCAGTCTGGGTACTTTCTATTGACTTGTTTTCTAATCACTAGTCCTACCTTTTTCTATGTAAAATATGGTAATAAATTCATCTCTTGTGTTTACAATTTCAGCTATTGCATTTTCAGCTCTAAAACATATTCTATATTTCTGATGAAATTTCCAATCTTGCCTATTTTTTGGATAAATTTTGCACAATTATTTTAAAGTCTGCTGATAAACACCTGGGTATCTGGGCCATCTACATAGACTATTTTTATAAATTTAATTCTCTTGGTCTTTTACTTTGGCATACCTAGTAATTTTTTATGAATGGAAGACATTATATGTGAAAAATTATGGCTGATGTAATCTACTTCCAGAGAGGATTCAAACTACCCTCTGATAGGCAGCTGTTGTAGATCACTTTAATCCAATTTACCTTCATTATAGTGAGGTGCTGAAACTTGAGACATTCCATTGCTAACACTTTAGAAACTTTCTGATCCAGTTGCTAAATATGTCCATTATTAAAAATAAGTTATATAAACTTACCACTTAACAAGGTATATTTTAAAAGGCAATAAATATTTAAAATTCACCATTCCCAGTCACTTAACTAAAATTACATGTTATTTACAACATACAAAGAAAAACTACTATAGAAATACTATTTCACAGCATTAGTAGACATTTTTCCCAACTCCATATTTGGTAGTATCACATGTGTACCCAAAATAAATCAAAGGTAAAGTATTTCTACTACAAAAATAGGCAAACACTGCAAGTCAGAGCTTGCATTGTCTTGTTGAATCAGAGCTTGATTTATTGTTTTGTTGATTGCCTAAATCAGTTGTTCTCAATTGGTTTTGTCTCTGAGGGCATGTCTGATAATGCCTATAGAAGTTTCTGTTGTTCACAGCTGGGGAAGAGGAAGCAGAATGTTATTGGAACCCAGTGAGAGATCAGGAATACTAAGAAACAGTCTACAGAATATAGGGCAGCTCTGTACAACAAAGTATTATCCAGTTGACAATGTCAATAGTGCTGAGATTTGAGAGACCCTTTTCTGCTGGTAACTCTTGTTCTTAGTGGTTAAGTCTCTGTTAAGAATGTCTGGAGTCAGCCAGGCGTGGTGGCGCATGCCTTTAATCCCAGCACTCGGGAGGCTGAGGTAGGCGGAGTGTTGTGAGTTCGAGGCCAGCCTGGGCTACAATACAAGCGCAAGGCCAGCCTGAGCTGCATAGTGCGACCCTGCTTCAAAAAACCAGGGCCGGGAGTTTGGCTCAGCGGCTTAAGCGCCTGTCTGGCGAGGCTGTGAGTTCAATCCCCAGTGCCGCAAAAAAAAAAAAAAAAAATGTCTGGAGTCTTTACTTCTTTTCCCCTGCTTATAACAGGCAAATGCCTAAAGACAGAAGGAGAACATTTTATGTCAAAATTTATTTTATAGAATTTTTTGTCATTGCTGTTTTCCATCAATTTTATCTGAATAGTTATTTTTAAGATTTATTAAAAAAACATTTGGCAGGCACGGTGGTACACACCTGTTATCTCAGCACTCAGCACACTGAGGAAGGAGGATGGCTGTGCGTTCAAGGCCAGTCTGGGTTACAAAGTGAGCTCAAGGCCAGCCTGAATTCTAGAGTGAGACCCTGTCTCATGAAGACAAAAAAATAATTTGACTATGATCTTTTAGTGTAGCATAGAACGAACCCATTTTTGTGTCATCTTGCTTTATTAGTATTTATTATAGAAGGTTATCAATTCTCATCTTTCTTTTAATTGGAATAGGTACACATTTGCAGTTGCAAGAAATGTTGAAATAAGCATTTACTGAAAGTAAGTTCTACAAGTATTGTAGTTTACAGAAAATGCTGTGAAAAATATGGTAGGTGATAATAAGGAAGCTTATTACCAGGGTTTTTTTATACTTTGCCATTCTTATGTTAACTGAAGTCGTTTAATTCTTCACTTTCCAGAATTAAGCAATGAAAAGTAGTTTAAACCTTAGGCTATGCAAAATCCTCTGCCCTTCACTGGCAGTAGGGTTATAAAACCGTAAGTCATGGCTTATTCTCTCAAGAAGTTTTTAGGTTTTTTGGGAAGAGAGATTTGGAAATGACTAATGTATTAAAACTCTGCTACCCATCTATGTCATTATTTGAGGTATTTAGAAATCCACACTAAAATATTTTTAAACTACTCAACAAAAAACTGAAAATATTTTAAATGTGATGAATCATTGGGTCAAATAATATAAAACGAGGTAATACTGGAAAGGCAAACTATACCAATTTAATTTTAAGAACTTTAAATTTGCATGCTATTTGCAGTTTACCATGTAAATTTATTTTTAAAGTTGCAGTTTTACAAATCTTACTTTATCCTTGCATCTTTATATTTTTTACAGCATATTTGTAAAACTCATTTGATACAATAGTTCTGTGAACTAGAAAAAGTTTCTGTTATTCATACCACTTTACAGATGAGAAAAATGAGATATTTAGGTCCTTGTTTATGGTTATGCAGCCAATATCAGCTGGAACTTCACAACACTGCATTTCCTACTGCTGCTCTGGATGGCTTCTGTACCTTTCTATGACAATGTTACATGATGGATCATCTATCTATGTATAAGACACATTGAAATACATATATAGATTACAATTTATGTAACTCTCACTAGCCGCTTTCCAAAAAAGAAATTGTTCATTTGTATGAAGAGCAGCTTTGTGTATTACCTTGAAAGTACTTGTTAAAATGTGTACATTACTTTTATGAACTGCCTTAAGTTATTTCAAAGTCTGCAAAATGGAATAACAAATATTCATGTATTTTCTTATTCATGTACACAAGATAAATGTACATGATAGTTTAAACTTTGCCTATTATGTTTCCCAGTTTATTCTAATCTTTAATCTAATCTAATTCACCAAGAAAAATATCCATTTCTGTCTACACTTGGAAAATATAACAAAGGATTAATATTGTGATTTTCATAATATGAACAACAAAAGATTGCTCTTCCTCCATTCTTCCCTCACAAACACATATGCACATGCACACACATGGGCGTGTGTGCAAACACATACTCATACATGCACCTTCAACTATCTATGAATTTTATGTGTAGATATCGCTTTAATCCTTTTTTATATGTGTATATAATTTTTTAAATGCAGCTATAATGTTTTGTATTTTGTTACACTTTGAATAATAATGGAATTGTTCTTTCTTTTCTTAATGCTATGCTTTTATTCCTTTTATGCTCCCCTATCATAAGTCAGCCACTAGCAGTACTTTTTGCTGTCTTTGCTAGTAGCTCAAGAAAGTCTTTTTTCCCAATCCAGCTGTGGTCTTATCTTAAGCTTTCAGATGAGAAGGCAGAAAAGTAACTCCCTCCATTACAAATACCCTGTAAATCACTGTATGTGAGGCAAGACAAAAAGGGTCAGTGGGGTGAGAGAAGCCAATTTTACATTCTCTTCAACATGATTATTTGATTCCGATATAACAAAAGTTTAAGTAAATCATCACTGAGAAACATAGTTCTTTTCCTGAGCAGTTTCATTACATTGGAAAGACTTCTTTGTTAAAGGATTTAGAATGTGATGAAGGGCAATTCAAATTTTTTGAAGTTCAAGTTAAATGCACTTTGTTAAAAGTTAGGAAACATTTGCTGGAGTGATAAGCAGCTTCCAGCTACAGAAGCATGAAGTTCATATTGGTGTATTTAGCACTTTACAGAGAATGAAATTGTTTATTATTAAATATTGTATAGTTAGCATTTAAAGGCCAATGAAATGAAATCTAAGTAGAGAGGGGTAACAGAAAACTCAATCCTTTCACCCTGGTTTTACATCCTACTCTGTTACACACACAAAATTGTGTCAAAGGGGAAAAAGTTCATGATGAAACTCTGCTTTAGCAGTGAATGGAATAGCATACATGGAATAGCATAGTAACCTAAATTGTGTGTGGCACTGGACTGGAATCTCCTCGGTGAAAGAGTTTATGTTCTTTTTTTTTGCTTGTTTTGTTTGTTTGTTTGTTTGTTTGTTTGTTTGTTTTTGTCAGTACCGGGGATCAAACTCACAACCTAGCGCCTGCCAAGCAGGCGCTTAAACCATTGAGCCGAACTCCCGGCCCTAATTTTTATTTTATTTTATTTTATTTTATTTTATTTTATTTTATTTTTTTGGAGGCAGGGTCACACTATGTAGTTCAGGCCAGTCTAGCTCATGCTGTAGCCCAAAAGAGCTTATGTTCTTAAAGGAGCTGAAAAACAACTTAAATTTTCTGGTAGCCTAGAATAAAATTGCACAGGAGGCTCAAGTGAAATGTAGCATGTGTAAACCATTTTGTAGCAGAGTTCTATTTGAAATGTAGCAACACTACTGCAGTAGTGACTCATGCTAATATCTACAGTTAAAGACAGGCTCTCTCAGCCAGCATCGGAGTGCGCGACTTTAATCCCAGCACTCAGGAGGCTGAGGTAGGAGGAGCCTTGTGAGTTCGAGGCCAGCTTGGGCTACAACACGAGCGCAAGGCCGGCCTGAGCTACACAGTGCGACCCTGTCTCAAAAAACTAGGGCTGGGAGTTTGGCTCAGTGGCTTAAGCACCTGTCTGGCAGGCGTGAGGTTTTGAGTTCAATCCCCGGTGCCACAAGGCCATCTATATTTATCATTTGTTGAATACCTAGTATATATAGTACTAGGCATTTTCTACATTTAGTGTTTACACCTGTTTGGTTTTGTTTTCCCCGTTTTACAGAACTGAATCTGAGGTCACACATCCAGGCTCATATTCAAGTTCCATCAGTTGCTTTTGGCCAGTGCTTGTTCTAATTGCTTGAGGAAGCTGAAGACACAAAGAAATTTTCAGAAAGAAGGAAAGCCACTTAGGATTGCTCATGTCAGTTGACATCACGCTTCTCAGAAATATAGAAAGAAAAATTTTAAAAAGTAGTAAAAATCTGGTTACTTGAGAAAACTATGATAGGAAATCAATACCTGAAAATAAAATGACTTCCAAGTTTCAATTACTAAAATCCTACCTATAGATCTACCTGCTGTTCTCCCACTCAGATGCCGACTGGTCTACTGGCTTCCAGAACAATGGCTACATCACCCTCTCAGAATTCCAAGAGTTTTCTCTGAGGATAAGAACCAATCTGAAACTGAATCCTCCTGATGACCTGTAATTATGGATTTAGTTATTTTTTAATCAGCCCTTTGTAGATTCACATGGTCTTCAGTTTTCAGCTTAGGTACAGTGACAAAAAAAGTTTTCAAATAATTGGGACATGTGTATATGTACCATTTGTTCTGATGATGCTAAGCAAAATAATCAGACTAGAGTGACCAAAATAAAACATTCTATTATAATTCTTTAATGCTCTTTTTAAAAATTTGAGTATTACTCTTGTAAGTCCTTTTGTATGCTGGCTGAGTGATCTTCATAAGTTACTTACACTTTCTCAGTTCCCTCTATAAAATGTGTTCCAAAATTAAATGAGTTAATATATATAAAACATTTAGTACCATGCCTGCCATGTGATGAGTGCTATATATTGTTAGCCAGTATTTTAATTGCATTCTTACTATTATTAATGAGCCTATATTAAATGAGCTACTCAATGCAAGGCCTGTTGAGTATTCTGTATGCAAAACATTAACTGTTCTATGTGGCTCTTTAAAGTCTCAAACAAACTTATCAGGAGCTGTTTGTGCACAGTTAATTTTGAGGTTTATTGGGTAAAAAGGACAAAAACTTTCCACTGAGGCTGTTATAACCCCAATTCCTTCCCCTTTTGCTCACAGAAATCCATTTTGTGCACTATTGTGGCTCACTTCCAATTTTCATCATGCTATTTACTTATTCAAAATTTCTCCACAATCTGTACAATAAACTTCAGACAATCATGTAGTGAACAATAAATATTTGGTGATTACTAAATTCCAGAGGCTACAGATATAAATAGAATTAGGGTATACCCTGATCATTGTGAAATACACTTACTGGCAGACAAATAAGCAAATCAACAGATAATTCAGAACACAGTGAAATTATGACAACTGAAGTGCATACAACATGCTATTGAGCTGAGAAGAGTGACAACAAAGTTGATCCTGGAAGGATCAGAGAGCTTCATCAAGAAGAGATTCCAACCTTCAAGGATTTCAAATAGAAATTCAAAAGTTCCCTCTGGTCGTATAATTTCCCTGATTGGTCACGTATAACACTCCAGCCATATCTCCCATTACTACCAACATAACCCACCTCCCTACCCTTATTGGACCAATCCTATTTCCTTGAAAAAGTTGCTTTAGATCCTATCTCTAACTCTGCTTCTCATGTGACAATCTCTACCAATCTCCTCCACTTGGGAAAACTGAACTCTTCTTTCTTCCTAATAAAATGTGGTCTCATCTCCTCCATGAACACTTTTCCAATTTGATGCAGTCATATATCTTCCTAGTGCACATAAAAGCATTTTAAACAGGCACATTAGAATAGATAATAACATTATTTTGTTATATTTTATATTAGTCCACAAAAGTATTAAGTGCCTTCAGGAGAAACTATTTCATAAACCTGTTTGTTCCACAATACCTGATAGAGTGTCAGTCAAAGCACAATGTAAAAAATACTTTTTGAATTAAATTATTTTACTAATGCCTCTCTGGTTTTAACTGATATGTAATGAATTCACTTTATGAAACATTAAAAGTTCAAATAACTGGAGATGAGAACATTCTTGTTTCTGTCAGTTAACTTACTAACTGAAAATCAGTAGTACTATATGAGAAATAAAATAGTTTGGTAAAATTTGTGAATGTGAAGAGAACATGAACTGTGGAATAAATTACACTATTAGTTTAAAAGAAACCTGTGGATAAGGTTCTTGTACTTGGTAAGCAGTAAGAAAGCAGCATATTGTTCAGAGAAGGAATGTCTTCAGAGTACAGTACAAATTTGAAAATAAAATGAGAAAAACTGAACAGCCTTTTCTTATGAGGAAGCATAATACATACATGTCAGTCAAGTAAAGGAAGAGGCTTATGCGCATAGGTGTGCACATATACACATCCCACAAGCACAAATTAGATGACAGAAAAGTAAGTTAGGAGAAAAATCTCATACAGCTAACAATCACACATTCTCAAATTCAGCACTTCTTTTTTCTATTCTTTTTTATTTGTTTTCCTACTATAGTTATTTCTCATATTGTTCTTCTATTTCCTGTTTTACCTAATTTTTTTCTCCCTTATGTCTAATAAAAATTACCCATACATATGCATGTGCATGCACACACACACAAATCATTTCTTATACTTTGTACATATAGTATGGAACCAACTATCTAAAAGGTCCATGATAGGACTTCCTGCAAAATGGCCGACCTGATAACACCGCTGTAGGGAGACTCCCTGGAATATACCATCCAAATGCTGAAATACAAAATAATATAATAACAGAAAGAAGGTAAGGGGAGGGAGATGGGCCTCTGGACCTAAGAGGAGTCTAGGACAAGAACTGTAGCCCACGGAAAGAGTAAAAAAAGAAGTAAACAAACAAAGGTGGCGGTGCCTCTGATCAGAGCTGAATCCAATTAGCGGCAGACTCAAACTGGGAAGGTGCAATTAAAGTGCTCGCGATGCACGATTGAACTTCTGCGGCTAAGGCGGAGATGGTGGAGGCAGTGATTGATCATGGAAAGAGGTGGTCGCGAGCTGGCGAGTGAGTAAACTCAGTGGGCCCCAGTCCCCCACCCCCCACTCCCGAGGGAGAGTGAGGAACCAGAACCGCACCTAATTAGGCACGGTTCCTTGCCCACACTGGGCCCTGGAGGGTCCTGGCGGAATCTGCACGGGCACCCTGGGGGTGATAGAGGAAGTTAGGCGGATGGCCCTATCCTTACGCACTTCACCAGACATCCGCAGAGCAGAGGCGGGCTGGGGAAACACAGCAGAGCCCAGGAAAATGCCAAGACGGAAAGGTAGAGGGCACTCTCTGGACTCCGATACAAACAGCACAAACCCAGGTGACGCAAAGGCAGACAAGGTCAGGAGTCCAAAAATTAAACTCTCAGAGGAGCTGACAACTGAAGTGGGGAGACAACTCCATGAAGCTATGAAAGAAATTAAAGCAGCACTGTTAGCCCAACTGAGAATTGAAATGAAATACATAATAGGGCAATCCCTAAGCGCCTCTAAAGGAGACATAGCCGGAAAGGTGGAGGATGGAAAATCAAAGGAGACTGAGAATGAAACAAATAAAGACTTAGAACGTATCAATCAGATTCAGAGAGATTACCAGGAACTCAAAGACTTCAATAAAAGTTGGCAGAACCACCTAAAGAAGACTAAAGATAGTCTTTCATATCTAGAAGAAAAAATGGCCACCTCGGAGAGAGAGAGAAAAGACCTGTTAAAAATAATAAGAAGTCTGGAAGTGGCAGTCCAACAGCTGCAAGACAACCCAAGGAAACATAATTTACGAATAAAAAGTGTGAGTGAAAAAGCAGGGGTCAATACAAATCAAATTAAAAGACTATTTACAGAAATAATTACAGAAAATTTTGCAAGTATGGGAACAGGAAGAGACTTTCAGATAACTGAAGCATATAGAACTCCAGCTAAACTTGACCATAATAGGCCTACACCCAGACATATAATAATCAAGATTCCAGAAATTCAACACAAAAACAAAATATTAAAAGCTATTGGAGAAAAGGGACAGATTACCTACAAAGGAAGGCCCATCAGAATCATGACAGACTTCTCAACACAAATCATCAGGTCAAGAAGAGCCTGGAGTGAAATATTTCAAGCCCTGAAGGAAAATAACTTTCAACCCAGACTGATGTACCCTGCAAAATTATCTTTTAAAATCAACAGAGAAACAAGGTACTTCCATGACAAAGAACAACTAAAAGAATTTATGACAATCGAGCCAACCCTACAAAGAATACTGAAGGACATTCTAGAGAGAGATAAAGAAGTCCATTGCTCCAGAAACAGCGACAGAGAGATACCACCGAGCAGGGCAGACAAATGAATAATCCATCAATGGGAGTTAAGTCCAGTATTGTTTTCAATGAGCTGTTTAGTTTAATCCTATTCTACCTCGACCAGCCTATCTTCATCATAAAGATGACAAAGACAGCTATTGTAAAGATAACAAAATTTATAAGGGTAACCTTCAATGACATGTGATCACCTAGCTTCAAAACCAGGTATTACTTTCGCTGTTCTGTTCTGAGGGATTTTAACTTATCTTAGTGTGTTTGTGTTACAACAGATGATATAGGCAACTGCCTTGAAGTTAATATGAGGCATTATAGAAATCAACGTTGCATTACTATGTATTGCCTTCATTACCTTATTTGTTATTGGTTTTATTCAATACTATTTTGTTTGACTATATTTGGCCAATTGGTAAGGGCATTTAGTTTGAAGACGATAAGAGGTATTACAAGGGGAACCGAGGAAGGAAGATATGGAAAAAAGACATAGTTTTATGTAAGGGTATTCATAAGATAGTTTAAAAGTCTATACTACTAAATGCATTAACTGGTGAGAGAACAGTTGATATTCATATGATCAGATCAATCCTACATGTCTTTATCTGTCAATCTGAACAGCCCCCTTAATGGTAATAATATACAATGTTGCAACCACTGTAAAATTCCAACCATCTAAATTCCTAAACCTATAATTTTACAGTATAGGATATGTTGTTGTTAGTTGAATCCTTTAGTATTTTTGTTTCTCTTAAGTATGACCATTCTTTTATCCTTTATTGGTTTCACTCTGAACTATTTAGCTTGATTATATTAGATCTGATATTATGGGTAGTTATTTCAAAGATAACAAGAGGTACTCTAAGGGGAAAAGAAGAAAGGAAGGGAAAAAGAAAAAGACATAAATTTATAAATATGCATAAATAAGACAGCTAAAAAAAACTGTATTACTAAGTACATTAGCTATTGAAAAAGAAAAATTAATATTCCTGAATTGATAAACCTTGCGTGTCTATGTCTGTCAATATAATCAACCCCTATGAAGGTAACAATATGTAATATTGTAACTACTGTCAAACTTCAACCACCTCAGAGTGTAAACCTACAGTGTAATTGTATCAGATCTGTCGTTGTTGTTGTT